>JABUQX010006540.1:27500-30000 GCA_015478945.1 Trachelipus rathkii | reverse complement strand
TAACTTCACCGGATGCTTATTGTAGTTGTTACTATTATAAATGCAAAAGGATTCCAAGATTTTGCGATGGTTCGTGTGATTGATATTTCTGATCATCTTTAAATTTTGTTGATATTGATAGAGTGGCCTGTGTTACGCCCTATGACTTGTTAAAGCTGAACTTTATGCTGTCCTTATGCAGGTCATCTGTATGTTGATTTTTTCTTCTTTGCAAATCTTATGGTTTCACCTATATATGTTTATTGCAAGTAATTGCAGGGGATGTTATATATACAGCTTTGGGAGATTTTCTTTTCGTTTTGGGGTTTGAGAATGTTTTTAAGGTGATGTTATTTTGATGGAATGAGGGTAATATTTTTTTGGTAATATTTGTTTTAACGAATTTAATGGTAATTGAGGAATTGGTAAAAAGGAGGTGTTGCTATTTTTCGGGGAAAGGTCTATAGTACCTCTTTTTGGCTTTGTTAAATGCTTTTTGTGAAGAAAAACTCAGGATAGTAAAGTGATTTGAAGGTATTGTGGATGTATTTTTCTTGTGCTAGAAGAGGGGGAGAGCATGTACGAAAGGCACGGAAGAAAATAGAGATGACCAGAACAGTTAATTTTGTGTTTGGGGAATGATTAGATAGCCAATGCATATAGTTTGGTGCGAATGTTGGTTTCTGATATAGTAAATGCAAGTGATTGTTATTCCATGTTATTAAGGTATCGAGGAAGGGGATAGAGTTTTTGGAAGGCATTTTCTATCGTATACTAAACTGAAGGATGAATAGAGTTAATATAGTTTAGAACATCATAATTAGGGTTGGTGTTGTGAGGGAGGGATACAAAAAGTCATCTACATATCTAATCCATAAACTATTATTTAATAAAAGGTTGGGGTAAAATATGATAAAAATCTGTTAGTTCCATGATATATGTTACTGAGTATGCAGAGAACAGTGGGGATCCCATACTCAGGCCGAAAGTTTGTTTGTAATATTTGCCATTAAAATGAAAGAAGTTATGTTGTAATGAGAGATTGGCCTTCCCGTTTCATATATTAAAACAGCTCATTAATCTCTCATTACAACATAACTTCTGAAAGAATGACTACAGACACAGAAAAACATCTAAAACGAGGTTTTAGAGGGCAAACAAAATGCCTACCGTTTGGTGTTTATAGGGTCAAAATAGGCTAAAATTCCGTTATTGTTCAATTTTAACGGGGGAGCGAGAATTTGGGCTTAGCGTGAACCGAATATTGGATCTTCCACTTATGTTCAATATGTGGATTGGTTGAATTCAGAAATTTCTCTAAGTCATTTTTGAGGTCAGCGTTTTTAGAATAAAAAATGGAAGTTTAAGATAAATAGTTAATTTAGGAGCCGAGAGTAGGGATCTTGGGCCGAAAGATATTTGTCTAAGTACGAAGTAAAAATTTTGTCAAACAAATGGGGGCTTGGGTGGAACAGATTACTAGCGATTAATTTTAAGCATAAAATGCTATTTAATATAAAGCGTAGGGGAATGAAGCTAGAGAAATTTGTATCAATGATGTGGAGGAAGGGTTTGACGGTACCATCGATGGGTGGCCATGATATTCGTTCGTAGTTACATCCAGGAAGGGGAGGTATTTGTTAGTTTTTTGTTCCATGGTAAATTTAATATTTCTTTGTTTGTTGTTAAAATAGTAAACTGGGAGGGATGTGATTGGTCTTTTAATACAATAAAACAGTCATCCAGATTCTCAACAAAGTAAGGGTTCTAAAGAGGGAGGGGGTTAAAATTTACAGCTGGTATGGATTCATGATTGAAGCAAGGGAAAACATTTGCAGAAGATGGGCAGTGGTGATCCCAATCGTCATAAAAATCGGTTTGTTGGTAGAAGGTATTATTGAAGATGAGACTGTATTTCCCGCTGCAATTGCGAAAGATTTCCTGAAATGGGGTTACTTCCGACTATTGAAATTAAGAGAGGGGTCAATGTTGGGGGGTGAGTCATTATTGAAAATTGAATTGAGTAATTATATTAACAGTTTCGGAAACTGGAAATGGTTAAGTATAGGTATTCTTGTCAAAACTGGCCATGAAACAATGATCGAAAGACAAACCCCTCAACTCATCAATGAAGTGGAAGGTATCTCTGATCGTGAAGAGGTTGTTGGTGATGGTTTTGAGGTAAGGAATTAAAAATTTGGCGAGTTTGTAGGTAAGGGAATTGATGGCTGATAAAATGGGACGGAGTGGTGTGTTAGGTTTGTGGATTTTGGGGAGACCATAAATGGATCCAGGGATTTTAAACTTTCCCTATACTAAACCTTATTTGTTAATTTTTTTTCCTATTTGTAATGTCAGATTTTATATATATATATAATAAATATTAGTAATATTATTATATATATTATATATATTATATATATATATATATATATATATATATATATATATAATATATATATATATTATTTATTATATATAATATATATCACAAGCAACATATTATAAAAATCATCAAAAT
>JABUQX010006540.1:0-22500 GCA_015478945.1 Trachelipus rathkii | reverse complement strand
TTACCTCATCTGATTCATAAAATTCTTTAACCAATAATTTCTCTTTATTAGAGATCACCTTACCTTTACTCATTGAAGGAACTTCTGGTATGATCCCATATTCTCTTTTAATGCTTCGACTTCTTTTCACCATATGAATACTGGTTTCAAAAAATTTAGCTGTATGTTTAATAGTATATGGTGATAGGGTTAGAATTTGTATCTTGCGTTTGTAGTTGTCACATTCATTGAAAGAAGCTTTTAATTCTTGCATTATTTTTTCAAGCATGACCTTATGAACATTTTTTTTTTGAAGATGAAGTTTCTTTTATCTTTACTCCATAACTTGCTTCCAAATTCTTTTTCAGTTGTTGATTGCCTTGTTTTAGTTTTTGTTCAACCTTCAGTTTCTTTTGGCTAGATTTCAGACCTTCTGAAAAAAATGCAGAAATGTCTAATTAATAAAATTTTCCGGGAAAAAAATTATAGAACTTTTGTTTTCAAGCTTTGTAAATTAATAAAATATTTTTTAGATTAAAATGTGACCAAATTTAAAGACGCATCATATTCTTCAAAATCAATTGATGATGTTCAGTTTACAAATTTAACTTTTTTAATACAATTGAATTTACATATAAAGAAATATTATTTGGCCGATACAGTTTTAATCTGAACTTCAGAAACTACTGTCTATACTGCAATTATTACTCTCTCTATATATATATATATATATATATATATATATATATATATATATATATATATATATATATATATATATATATATAATATATATATATATATATATATATAATAAAAAACATATATATTTATACTATATATATATATATATATATATATATATATATTTTATTTTTATTTAAAATAGTTTTAAATATATTTATACTATATATATATATATATATATTATATATATATATCTATATATAATAAATATATTATATATACTACTTATATATTATATATATCATATATATATATATATATATTATATAGTAATATATATATATATAATCTTAATAAAAAACAGTACCAATCTCAATATACAAAAAGGTGAAATAACTATAGATGACAGTACTAATAAATATTTGAAAATGTCTCCAAAACTCAACAAGATGCTAAAGAAAGTTTAAAAGAAAAGAAATTAGGAGCAGAGCGTCATCGGTAAACAGACACACCAGGTTGCCAGAAATCCAAGGAAGTTAAAATCATTTCATCGATCATAAAATATTTTCAGTCCCGAAGAAGTGAGTCGATCAAGACCACGAAAGCTCGACTAATTAGTGTTAATAGTTTTAAATTTGTGACATAAAAGTTTAATATAGAATAAATAACTTCTTTATAAATAAAATTTATTAAAAAGAAATAATCTTTTCAAAAAGTTAACTAACTACATATTTGGTATATCTTATATAGTATATATATATATATATTATAATTACTCTATAGAAATGTAATGGAAACTTTGTTAATAAATGAAAGAATAATTGCGATAACGTTGAAGATGGAAAGAGAAACATTGAGCTTAATCCAAGTGTATGCGCCGCACCAGGGAAGACCAGTTGAGGAAAAAATGGAATTCAGGGAAGTTCTCCAACAGACGTATGACGCGGTGAGAGGAGAAAAGAAAATTATAATGGGGGACATGGAACTCTCCATGTTTAGAAACCCGTCGAGAAGGAGATGGAGATGGTACTGTTCCGACTTGGGACACGAACGTTTATCGAGTTTTCTGATCGACTTTGCGATGAAGAAGAACAATGGCTATTATGATACAATCTTCGAAACTTTTGTGATTTTATAAATGGACGTGTAATACGGTGGAGTGGCGGATGAACAGGGACGGAGAAATCAATGATTGACATGATGCTAGCTAACGATAAGAGGATGTTTGAAGATGTGAAAAGCTTACCCACGATTTCACTTAATTCAGACCATAGAATGTACTGGGTAAAATGATTTGGAAAAATAGAAGAAAACCAAGTAAGATAACAAAAGAGAGATACTGTTTGGAGAAGCTGAGGATGGATGGTGTGGTAGAGCTGTTTAATGAAAAACTCACACAAGAATTCAAAAGGACAGAAGAACAAGAAACGGCGGAGGAGAGTTGGGAGACCTTTAAAACAAGAGTAGATCGAATTGCAAGCGAAATACTGTGAAAGAAAAAGTCGCAGGGGAGGAAAAAGAAGACGGCATGGTGGAATGAGATGTTAACGGCAGTGAAACTCAAAAAACAAAGAGTAATGGAATGGATGAAAGCGAGAACGGAGGGGAAACAGGATAGAAATATGTAACATAAGAAAAGCACTGCAAGATGATAAAAGATGAAAGTTGGACATTACTTGGAGAAAAATAGGAAGAGAAACTGAAAGAGGATACGAAGGGCACAGGAAAACTTTTATATGGAATGGCCATAAAGAATCGGAAATGCATACGGTTCTGAATAAGGAGGGAGAAACGCTGGTAGAGGAAGGAGGTGACGGAAAGATGGAGCGAGTATTTCGAGAAATTATTGAAACGTAGAGAAGGGGAGGAAGGGAATGAATGAAATACCCACTGTGAGTAAGACAAGAATTGAGGAAATTAGAATGATAAGATTAGAGGAAGTGAAAGAAACAATTAAAATACTAAAAAAATTGAAAAGTCCAGGATACGATGGACTGAATAATGAACTATTCCAAACAGGAGAGGGAATAACTAAATGGTTGATAGGAAAGAAAAGAATCCCAATGGAGAAGCAGTAATCTGTCCGATACATAAGAAGAGAGATAGATATGCGGAAATTAATAGAGGAATAGTATTGTTGGGTGGGGGTGAGTAAAATATATGAGAGGATCTTGGAAAAAAGATTGAGGACAAGATTGGAAAATGGCAGCACGGTTTCAGACCAGGGAAAAGTACCACAGACCTAATATTTTACATGAAGATGCTAACAGAAAAAAAATACATAAGATCATTAGAGCTATGGCTGCATTCACGACTTGGAAAAAGCATTCGATGAAATCAATAGGGAGGACTGTGAGAGAAGTGCTGAAGATCTTATCCCAGAAAGTCTGATTGCCCAGCATCTGGTTCTTATACGGTTAGAGGAACAGAAGAGAGTATGGTGAAAACGAGTCAGAAGGAGTGTATGCTACCATTGCTCTTTGTAACTTTACCTGGACAAGTCTGCCTTAAAAGGATATGCAAAAGGGAGAATAGGGAACACACTTTTGGTTTATGCCGGTCAGCATACGCCGGGGCTAACATCAGGAACTCAAGACCTGCAAGAAAGATGCTGTGAATAGATGAAATGAGGTACTGAAGTCAATGGGCATAGAATAAACAGAGAGAAACGGAAATAATGATGATTGCAAGAGAGAGGGAAGAGATAGTATTAGATTAAGCTTAAGCATAGGGAATAGAATTTAAGTATTTGGGCGTGGTATTTGATGATCAAGGAAGACAAGATGACGAGTTGAAAGGGAGAATTGGGAGATTTTCACAGAATGTGGGAATGTTATACCCGTTGCTAAAGGAGAAAGGGATACCAACAGAGGTTAAAATATTAATATATATAAAACAATTCTGAGACCGATATTGTTGGTATGGATCTGAATGCTGGACATTGAATACGATACAAAAAAGCAAAATAGAGAAGCTACGGAAATGAGAGTACTTAGACTCATTAGAGGAGTATAGCTGAGAGACAGAATGAGGAGCGAGCTGGTGAGGAGAGAACTGCTAGTGAAACATGTTTTGGAATGCTTGGAGAGAAACCAGTTAAGATGGTTTGGACCTAGGGATGGCAATTTTTGTGATTTTTTTGATTTTTTTTTTTAAAAAAATCAATTTTGTGATTTTTTTGATTTTTTTTATTTTTTTTTCATTTTTTCAAGATTCGTAACGTTCACGCGAATATAATTAATTTGTAATTGCAAATTATATTCGCGTGACGTTACGAATCCAAAAATCAAAAAAAATAAATCAAAAAAAATCAAAAAATCACAAACTGATTTTTTTTTAAAAATCAAAAAAATCACCCAAAATTGCCATCCTGGTTTGGACATGTGAAAAGAATGAGGGAGGGGGAGAGAGATTTAGAGAGATGATGGATTAGAGACCAGAAGGTAGGAGACTAGCAGGAAGACCGAGGAAGAGATGGATGGATATATAATATATACTATAATATTATATATATATATATATATATATATATTATATATATAATATATATTATAATATATATAATATCTATATAATATATATATATATATATATATATATATATATATATATAATATATATAATATATATACCATCCATCTCTTCCTCGTCTTCCTGCTAGTCCTCCTACCTTCAGGAAAAAGGTATAAGTGTGTTAATATTTATAGGAAGAAGGAAGTAGAAGAAGAACGAACATTTGAAAATAGAAAGTGTTGGAGAAGATTCTGGAAGAGTTGCACCTGACAGGCATACCCTAACAGGATTAAATGGTACAATTATATATATATCATATATATATACAGTATATATATATATAATATATATTAATATATATATATATATATATAATATATATATATATATATATAATATTATATATATATATATATATGTATATATAATATATATAATATTATATATATATATATATATATATATATATATATATATATATATATATATATAAATAAATATATATATATTTATATATACTTATATATATATATTTTATTTATAATATAAATTGACTAATTTAAGAGTATTTATAACAATGATTATATATAAATTGTATTATATATATATTATATTATTATATATATATATATAATATATTATACTATATAATATATATATATATATATATAACATTATATATATATATATATATATATATATATATAATATATAATATATATTATATATTATATATATAGTATAATAATATATATATATATATATATATATATATATATATATATATATATATATATAAATCACTTTCAATGGAAATTGTAACCACTTGCAGAAAGTCGCAGCCCCCCCCCCCCCCCAAAAACGGGCCGGGGGGGCCCGCAAGAAGGAAAAAAGGAAAAAAGGAGGACTAAAAGTCACATATATAAGAGGGAAAAGAGAGGTAAAGGAAGAGTATCTTAGGAGAATGAATGTGGGATTTACAAAAGAGAATATGGAGCTCTTTTTGGAAGAGAGTGAAAAAGGTTAAGAAAGAGAGTAATAGAAAGTGAGAAAGGTTAAGAAAGAGAGTAATAGAAATTTTCAGAGAATAATGAATAGGGATGGTCTTTAGTGAGGAGAGTGTGGAGGGAACACTTCGAAAAACTACATAACTTTAGCAATAATGAAGAGGTGATAGTGAATGGAGTGTGGGTTTGATGATGTATGAAGAAATAAATATTTTAGGGATGAGGTAATAAGGAGGGAGGAGATAATAGGTAGAGTGATAAAGTTGAAGAATGGTACATCTTCAGGTTAGATGGAATCACCGTTGAAACTATCAAGAATGAAGGCGAGATTGTGAAGAATGACTTGGTATGGAAATTGTGTAACAAAGCGTTTATAGAAGGTATAGTTCCGAATGATTGGGTAAGGGTAAGGGGGATAAGGGAAACTGTAGGAACTATAGGTGAATTAGTTTAATGAGTGTCGTAGGGAAGAAATATACTGGCATTTTGGTGGAGAGAGTGCATCTAGTGACTGAGGAACTGATTGGCGAAGAACATGGTGCATTTATAAGCGGTAGAGGATGTATGGATCAAATTTTTACATTGAAATAAATGATTTAGAAAATGAGAGAGAAGAAGAATAAATTATATTTACTATTTATGGACTTACAACAGGCCTATGACAATTAATTGGGAACCTCTGTGTCAGGTGTTAAGTTATACATGGTGTCGGTGGAATGCTTTTGAATAGAATAAAAAGTATGTATGACGATAGTGAAGCGTGTGTAAGAGTAAATGAAGTTGAAAGTAAATGGTTTAACAATATTAATACTGCAGTGAGGCAGGGATTTGTTATGTCTCCTGTGCTATTTAATTTGTATGTGGATTGTGTAATGAAAGAATTATTGGTAGAGTTGGTATGGAATGGTGTTCTGACTGATAAATAATGGAAGAGAGTGGAGGGTGCCCTGCTTATTGTACGCGGATGACTTGATTTTGTGTGGCGAATCTGAAAAGAATTTGAGAGGATTGGTAGAGTGGTTTGGCTGGGTGTGCAAATAGGATGAGTTTGAAGATAAATGTAGATAAGAGTAAGGTTATGGTTGTGAGTGAGGAGAGTTCGCGATGTGAAGTCATGTTGGATAGTGAGCAACTGGAACACGTATCTGTCTCTATCTGAGTTTAAATATATATATATATATATATATATTATATATATGAATATATATATATATATATATATATATACTTATATATATAATATATATATTATATATATATATTATAATTATATTATAATTATATATATATATATGTTTGTATATGCAGACGATGTGGCTGTGTGTTCTGTAAAAAATATCTATATATGAGAATTTACCTGTAAACACTTTAGGACACACAGCCATCATGTACTTGACCAACTCATTAGGGCAATAACTAATTACTAGGACAAGGCTTGTATGTACCATTTGGAAATGTGCAAGAATATCTTAACGAAAGAATTCTGTAATATATAAATATATATATATATATATATATATAAATATATCGATTTTAGATGATATATATTATAGATATATTATATATATATATATAATATTAATATATTATATATATATATAGATATATTATATATATATATTATATATTAGTTATTTATATATATATTATATATTATATATATTATATATATATTATTTATTATATATATATATTATATTATATTATATATTATTAGTATTATATATATATAGTATATATATATAATATAGAAAGAAATATATATATATATATATATATATATATATATATATAAATTATCGCATTCTTGGATTTATATACACTTATGGTACTGAATATATGTTATTTTTTTTCAAGCACTTGACGAGTTTGTGAGAGCTGAGGGCGGTCCCCGTAGACAAATGGTTCGTGTGCCATGCATTTAATTACCATTAAAATACAATAATATAAATGCTATTTTCTAATGATGCATACAAAAAAATTATTGAAAACAAATCAAAACATAAGCCACATGTACTACAACACAGACTAATTTATATATATAATATATATATAATATATTATTATATAATATATATATATATATATATATATATTATATATATATATATATAAAATATATACTATATATATACTTTCTATTCCGTGACCTCTTTTCTGCCCGTACGTGAAGTCGGGCGCCCTATCTCTATTTTGATAGGTATTCACAACGGCAGGTGCCCTGCGATGTCGCTTGACTCTCGATTCCATGCCACCCACTGCCGCCCTAGTAATACAAGCAGTGCCTTGTTTCTCATGAATATTGCGTGAAATATTAGATACTCAAGAGTATCACTCGTTGTGGAACTCCTTCTTTCCAGCACATCTGTTTTGTGGACTCCTTGCCTTCTTTTATTTTCCCCGATATATTCAATCTTTCTTATGTTAATCCGGCGTCTTGCGCCCACCTGAGGGTGAATTTGGTTAGCAACAAGACAGGTGGTTTACTTTCCATTTATATATGTTTTTCTTATGTAATTTTCTTTTTTTTTGATTAAATTTTTTTTTTTTTGGCCCCTCCGTTTGAAAAGGGCATTTCCCGTGAGTGGTGGTATCATGAAAAAAAAAAAAAAACAAAAAATATAATATATATATATACCCTCACTCTCCTACTATACTATATACTCCGATTAATCGTCCCATCAGTAATATAAATTATATACTATATATTGTAGTTATATAATATATATATTATATTATTATATTATATATACGGTTATATATATATATATATATATTATATATACTATTATACTACCCTCACTCCCCTCTTCCCCTTACTATATATATACTCCCTATAGTATATATATATATATATATTAATATATTATATATAAATATACCGGTATAATATTATATAGTATTATATAGTATATATATATATATATATATATTATAATTATATATATATCTATATATATATTTAATATAATATATATATAATATATATTATATTTATATATATATATATATATGATAAGATTATATATATA
The DNA here is from genome assembly GCA_015478945.1 of Trachelipus rathkii. Classification (NCBI taxonomy): domain Eukaryota; kingdom Metazoa; phylum Arthropoda; class Malacostraca; order Isopoda; family Trachelipodidae; genus Trachelipus; species Trachelipus rathkii. The sequence goes on along the minus strand of JABUQX010006540.1, from coordinate 14,282 downwards.
ATATATATATATATATAATAATTATATATATATATATATATATATAATATATATATATATATTATTATATATATATATATATGTATTAATATATAATGATATGTAATATATATATATATTATAAAATATATATATATATATTATATATATATTATAATATATATATATTATATATATATGAATTATATATATATAAATATATTATATTAATATATATATATATATATATATATATATATATATATATATATATCACTAACCCTCCAATGTTGATAAAAAGAAGAGCAAGTAAAAAATTCTTCATGATTGATCAGTGAAAATGTCCTGCGAAATATTTAGAAATTTTTTAATAATATTATTGATTAAAATTTTTTTATCGAAATTAAGCTTCCAATTTCTGATTCCGTCTTCTGCAAATGCTAAATCCTAACTGAAGTGAATATTAAAACTTGGCATTAAATTTGCAACCTTATACAGGTGTTTAGAATAGAATAATAATTGTTTCCAAAATAGTGAAATATTCATATTAATAATTTATAATAATATTTAAATAAATATTTATATTAATTATATTTATAATGTATTATTAAAACAGGGAAGTAATTTAGGTCTTTCAGATTATATTTATGGAAAGAAATTATTGAAGGTTCATTATAATTTTGTATTTATGCAGATTTATAGAAAAACAGACTCACAAATACATACATATATGCACACACCTACACACACACGTAAACATACACATACACACACACACCTCCACGCACATAAACACACTTACACGCACCTAAACACACCTACACATACATTCAACCTGCGGTTTTAAACGTTTCATTATTTTAACAAGCATATGTTATAAAGAATATTCAGATCTTGAAGATAAGAGAAAATAGAGTTACTGTTAAAGTGGGAGGATTCATATAAGATATGGGATAACCTTTTAGAAGGTACGTGTTATGGACCATAAAGTAGGAAAATGACGCCGGCGAATGGAGTCCAGTTGGGGACATTTAGTCAAGATATGGTGAACAGAATTTAGTGATGGAAGTAGTGATGCCTCAATCTCAGAAGCACTTTTGGATAGGGTGTAGGATATTCTCTTGCAGCTTTAGCTGAGTAAGAATGATTTAAGAACCATGTTTTTGAGAGATAAGTTAATTGGAAATGTTATATGTTAATTTTTATTTTTTATACGCGCGCGCACACACACACACACATACACCCATATTATTATTAGTGTTATTATTATTATTATTATTATTATTATTATTATTACGTCGAAGAATTCGTTTCGCCGATGAGGAAACGATCTGAGTTGGTTTGTTTCACGCACTCCGACTCCGACTCCGACTCCGACTCCGAACTCGACTCCGACTCCGACTCCGGATCCGACGTCCGACTTCCGACTCCGGCTCGCTCCGCTGTGAGGCTCTTTCTTTCAATTTCAGATTCTGACTCAGATTCTGAAGTTTTTGATTTTATTATTATTTTATTTATATATATTATTATTATTTATTATTATTATATTATATTTATTATTATTATTATTATTATTATTATTATTATTATTATTATAGTAGTGTAGTAGTAGTAGTCATTAGTAGTGTAGTAGTAGTAGTAGTAGTAGTTTAGATGCTGACCATAAGTACCGTTTTGAACAGGACAGTTTTTTAAAAAGATGGGTGACATGTCCTTGTGTGTAGCACGAAGTTACGTCCCCCTGGGTCCCCCGAAAGGGGGACCCCACCCCATTAAAAATCAAAATGTTCCGTATAGGCTGAATATTGGTGAGAGGGCCTCTCAAAGTTGAGTTTCTACGCACTCTCGCTACTTGCGATCTCTCGAGAGTTGGCTCCGGCAGCCGGTGCTGGAGCCACTGCGGTGCGAGGAATTAATAAACAGTCGTATAACAAAAATATTCGGTGTGTTTATATGGGTTATTCGAGGTCCGTTGGAGTTCGACATATAATGGTTAATAAGTCCATATAGTGGTGTTTGGGAATCCATTAGTGAGGACAGGCCCAAACCGGAACTGACTGTAGAAGGAGAAACTTGAAATAAAGCCTTTTTAACGGTTGTATCTTAGATGTTCGGGTAAAATTGCGACGTTTGCAACCAAATTTGGGGGACCAGCCCGCAAATCTGAAATATTTTCGATAAGAGTGAGTGAAACTCGGTATTACAACCTTCTGAGGCATGTCTTAGTGATCCGGGTAAATGACGATTTGACCAAATTTCGAGACATGCCCCAAATCTGAAATATTTTCGTAGAGTGATGAAACTCGTATAAACCTGTCTGAGGCGATGTATCTGAGATGAGCGGGGAGTAAAAGGACTGGTGGGTGCCGCCAGACGGGGTACTGACCGCAAAATCTGAATATTGACATAGACGAAGGAAACTTGAACACAGCTTTTAGGTTGTATCTTAGATGTATCGGGTACAAACTGACTGTGGGAACAAATTTGAGGGACGGCCCCAACCTGAAATATTAGATGTAGAAAGCTGGAAGAACTTGATATACAGCTGTTTAGGTGTGTATTATAGATGTATCCGGAATGGTTAAAATGACCGATTTGACAAATTCTGGGGACGCAGCCCCAAAAAATCTTGAAAATCTTTAGTGGAGTGATGAAACTCGTAATAGCACACTTCTGAGGATGCTATCTAGATGTAGCAGGGAGTAAAATGACTGTGGGTGCACCAGACGAGGGTACTGACTAAAAGATATGAGAATATGGCTCGTAGACTGATGAAAAACTCGGGATATACAACCTCTGAGATGTATCTTACGATGCCCACCGGGTGTAAGAATGACGGATGGACCAAATTTGGGGGACCGGCCAAACCGAAATATTGACACTGTAGAACGGCATGAACTCGGTAACACCTACCATATCAAGGTACTCACATCATATATGGGTCAAATAGCCAATACACAGCCTAAAGGGGGTCTCCGGGACCCCAACCTGAAATTTGACTAGAACGCATCGAAACTCGGTATACGGATCTCATTTGAACGGTACTCATGTCATTAATGGGTTTAAAATAGCGTACACCTCCAAAAGGGGGCTCACCAGCCCCCAAACTGAAATATTTGGCGTAGAACAAAGCGCAAAGCTTGGTAATCCATCTCTTCTTATGATGTATCCTCGGATTCAGAAACATTAAAAAAAAAAATTAAAAAATTAAAAAAAAAAAAATTTTTAAAATTAAAAAAAAATTTTTTTTTAAAAATTAAAAAAAAATTTTAAAAAAAATTTAAAATTTTTTTTAAAAAAAATAAATAATTTAAAATTTTGCTTCAAAAAAATTAAAAAAAAAAAAATATAAAAAAAAAAATTAGAACATTTTATTCTTTTTAAGTTTATAACTAAAAAAATTTACGTTTTTTATATTTAAATCAAATACCCTCCATACCTTTCCGACCGCCTCTTGAGCCTCTGTTGAGCCTGCCCCTTCCCCTCCTCACCCCCCTAGCCTTACAACCCTCCCCATCTATGATCTATTGACCCCGGCCTCCCCTCCCTCACGCCCCTCCCCATCTATGATCTGTTGATTCATGTCATATTTTGTATAACATAACACAAACTTTCATTTATTTTGTTTTATATGCTTTAACAGTTTGTTAAAACACTAAAATTTACGCTTTTCATATTTATAACTTAAGAAATTTTGTGTTTTAACATACCCTAAACCTGTAAATCAGTAAGTCAAAACCACCCTCCCCCATCCCTACGCCAATCCTGGATATTTATGACATTTAAATAGTATATTAGAACAATAATTTTATCATAACCTTGCTCTAATATCATTACTGATCAAAGAATATATGCTAACATTAACAAAGCTCCATACTTAACAACAAGTAAAGTAACTAACATGAGTGCAGAATTGAACCGCTACTTACACTTTTTCTAAGCATGTCACTGATATTTTTACAGTTTACATAGTAATATTTAACAAAATTTTATCATACTATGTCAAAATATCATGACTAACAACGAATATATTGCTAACGTAACAATTTTCACACTCAAAAGAAACATAAGCATCTGAACTACGAATATAAAGTACATTCACAAACCTAACAGCATCTGAAAAGGAGATAAAGCAGTTAGCTTAACAACTTCCTACTTCAACAACGATAGAAAGTAACTACATTGAGCGAGAACGTAACCTACTTACATTTTTTTTTTAACATATCACTGATGTTTTTACAAGTTACATCAGTAACATTGTAACGAAAAATTTATCACAACTTGTGTAAGTATCTAACTGATCAATGAATATATGCTAACGTAAACAAAGTTTTCATATTTAATAAAGTCAAACATAGGATCATATGAACTACGATCATAATGTACAATGACAAACCTAACACATCTTATACACGAATAAGCAGTCAACATTAACCAAAGCTTTCATACTTAACCACCTGTAACGTAAACTAATAAGTGCATACAATACGTTAACTTATTCACACTTTTTCAAACATATCGATTAACAGTATGCATAATTATTTTTACATTAACGTAGTAACATTTAACAAAAATTTATTCTAACCTTGTCTAATTATCATAATGACCAACGAAAATACGCTAAGCGCACGCAAGATTTCACATCACATAACGCTAGCATGATCATAACCTGATTGTATACAATATAATGTATGAACAGTCGAAATAGAACATACCCTATGCATGAAAAATCGTACACATTAGCAAAGTTCAACTAACAACAGTAAAGTAGACTACCGTTGCATACAAAAAACGTAACCTATTCTCATTTTTCTTTGTCAAACATATTTCTAACATATCATGGTTATTTTTTTCGTTTTAACACTGTAATATTTATCATCACCGTTCCACCAATGTATCATACTGATCAACGAATGATATATGCCAACGTAACAAAGTCTTTACATTAACAAAGCAAACATATCATAGTATGAACCAAGAATATAACACACACAATAAACCTAACATACTTAAACACGAATAAACAGCTAACAATTAACAAAGTTCAAACTTAACACACACAGTGAAGATGAACTAGCAAAACATAATGAACGTTGCCTTTCACATCTTTTTTTCTTCTTTGTTTGTGTGTAAAATTTGTTATTATTTTAACTTTATTCATTAAAAAATTATAGATTAAGAATAAAAAAAGATCTGTTTAAATTTTTCTTTAAAATTTTTTTTTTTTTTTTCTTTTTAAGTTTTCTTTTTAAGTTTATTTCTTTGAAACTTTTCTGTTTTTTTAAAATTTTTTTTTTTGCTTTTTTAGTTCATACCGTAAAAAATTGTGTTTTACATACCCTAAACGGTAAATCACTGAATCAGTAAATTCAAACCACCCCCTCCCTCCATTTGCCCTCTTTGGAAAGATGTGATTCCTGAGAGGGGGATCACCCCGAAGGGTGTAAGCGGTCTTTTTGGGCCTCAGCCCAAAGGCTGAGGGCCTACCCCTCCCTTCGGAGGGGTAAGTGCCCGCTACACCCTTTCGGCTTTGGGCCTCAGCCCCGAAGGGCTGAGGCCTACCCCTCCTTCGGAGGGGTGATGCCCGCTTACACCCCTTCGCGGTGATCCCCTACTCAGGAATCGACGCCTTCAAAGAGCGGGATCCCACTAGAGTTTTCTTCGGAATGTAATGTGTGTGATTTTAGATACTCTTTGGTTAATGAAAAAGCTGATATCGGTAAAGTTAGTACGTTATGTAAATAATTAATAATGACAATGTGAAATTAGCAGTTATTTGTTAGAGAAATGATGAGTTTTGTAAGATTATTACTGTGTTAACTGACGATGTTGCGTTAGAAACGTGAGCTTAGGTTAAGTTTTTTGTTGAGTAATGTTAGGTTAGCCCTAGATATTTGAAATGTCTACGTTATTCATAGGTAAATGATGTTATACTTCGAACGAATGCACTTAACGACGGATGTGTCAAATTCATAGCGTTCAAGATGTTGTATCTTTGATAGATTGGTCATTTGTCTTAAGGGATTTTGTTAGATGCTACGGCTTTACCTGTTGCGTGATATTGCGTGAAAGTGGGCGACATATCGGTATTGTATGAGCCTGGTTAGTACTGTTACCTGTTGATAAGTACGGGAATTTTCATGATGTTGCTTGATGCTATTCATACGCGACGGTATGTTAGGTTTGCGTTCTGTAGCATTATATTCCTTAGTTGCCGATATGAGTATGTAGCTTTAATTGATGCTAAACTTTGTTGGTTAAGCATATATTCTTAATTATTATATAAAGAATATTATTTTTAATGATGTGGTTTGGTTAACAACTTTGTCTATGTTGGCCAATTATAGTTGGGATTATGAATATTTAGAGATGTTATGATTGAATTATTTGATATTTTACGAAGTTGATGTAAAGAAAATTTGTTCGTTTTCAATATATTCGCTCCGGTAGGTATGATGATTAGACTGAGGTTATGTTTAAACTTTGTCTAAATAATACGATGTTAATGTAAATTAACGTGAATATGTTAGAGATATGTTTGAAAAGTGTATGAGTAGGTTACGTTTTGTATGGAAGTGTTAGTCACTTTACTTTGTTAAAGATAGCGGTAGTTTGTTACATTTAGGTGTTATTCGTACGGTATGTGTGTGACAGATTGTCGTTGTACTTATAGTCCTAGTTCAGGTTATGTTTAGGCTTATTAATTGTTAAAAAACTTTTGGCTACGTTAGCGATATATTCGATTGGTTTGTATATAAAAAAACTTATTTTTGTGTTTATGTTTAGTCGAAATGATTCTCGAAATATGTGACTTGAATCGAATAGATCAATAGATCAAGGTCATGGTGGGAGGAGCGGGGAGGGGTTGATGGTTTGATTTAGCGATTTTACTGATTTACTGCTGTTAAAATCAGTAAAACTATTACAAATTTACTATGATTATTTTATTCAAAGAACTTTATTTTTATTTATGTTGGATAAAGCTTTGTTATGTTTACATTATTCGTTGGTCCTGTATGATAATTAGACAAGGTTATTATAAATTTTTGTTTAAATATTGGTGATAAAGTGTAAAATTAAAGTTTAATATGTTAGAGATATGCTTGGAAAAGCATGAAATAGGTTACGTTTTGGTATGCATGTTGGTTACTTTACTAGTGTTAGGTGTGGAATTTTGATGGTAACTGTTGATTAGTGCGTAAGTTGTGTTTAGTTTGTCATTGTAATTATTTTCTTAGTTCATATGTTGGCTATGTTAGCTTTATTAGTGAAACATTGTGTATGTTAGCTTATATCGTTAGGTATGTATGAAAAATAGGTACGGTTATGATAAATGTTGCGTTAAATTACTATGTTAAGGGTTAAAAATTACCTATAATATTTACAAAATACGTTTTGAAAAGCGTGAATATAGTTACGTTCTGTAGGTCAATGTTAGTACTTTACTGCTCGTTAACAGCTTAAAAATCAGTAAGACTATTTACACTTTAGTTATTAGTATTTTATTCAAAGAACTTGTTTTTATGTTATGTATGGTTAAAAACTTATTGTTATTATGTTGTGTTTTGGATAAACTTTGTTATGTTTGCAGTTATTTCGTGGGGATTAGATATTTAGTTATGCGTTGTGATGAATTTTTTGTTTAAGAATTTAACTATGTTTAGGTAAAAAAGTGTTACGTTAGCGTATATTCGTTATTCTGTATGATAGTTAGACAAGGTTTTGATAATTTTTGTTAAATATTACTGTGTCAATGTACAATATTAAACGTTAATATGTTAGAGATGTGCTTGGGAAGAAAAGGATGATTGCGTTACAGTTCTGTATTGCACGTAAACGTTTCCTCTTAAGTGCGGACTTTTGTTACAACAAACTTTAAACTGAATAACACGACCGCACTTTTCAAATTCCAGCAATTCTCATAGCTAAATTATTCCCTGTTACTTTATATAATGTTATTTTATTATGTTAGAGTATATCGTTGATTAGTATGATAATTAGTAAGTTGATAACATTTTGTTAAATCATTGACCATGTGAATGTAAAATTGAACATGTTATCGTTAGAGGTATGCGTTGAGAAAGTATGAGTAGTTACGATATGTGTGTTTATGTTCAAGTACTTACTGTTGTTAAGTGTGAAACGTTGTTACAAACAGAGAATCAATGGCTAGTTGTCGTAATGTTTCGACAGAATGGGAAGGAGTTTGAAGCAAATTCGCGAATATCTATCTGATTCCGAATACTCCAGCGATATATCAGTGTCATAATCATCGATCAGTTCCCCATCAAGACCAATGTGGGTATACAAAATATATGATCTGATTTCATGTTTTAAAAACAAGTTTTACATGTCATGATTGGTATAGATTTGAACCGTTATTGGTTCGTTCGTGTGATCTAATCTTGTTTACGCTCTTATGCAATGGTTGGAAAGAAAGAAAGCCATTACCCTTTAAGGATTGTTTATAGCACTAATTTCTCAGTAGGACCATTTTCTTGTGCTGTCGATGACATACACGCATCTCTACGCTTGTTGTTGATTTCTGAACGAAGATGATGTTAATATTGTGACTTTATTAATGTTGAAGGTTTATTCGTGCAAGTTCTTGCCTCATTCTTGTTTATTACGTGTATTGATTTGTTAACTTCTTGTTAGCCTTTTATTGATGTGGAACACTTTATTATGTTAGCGTATATTCATGATTTCAGTTGTAATTAGCCAAATGTTAATGATAAAATATTTGTTAATATCCACATGTTAATTGTAAATTAACATTGTTATGTTGTAGAGATATGCTTTGAAAAAGTGGAATAGGTTACGTTTTGTGTGTTATGTTAGCTACTTTACTGTTGTTAAGTGTGAAACTTTGTTTATTTTATCCGCTTATTGATGTTTGAGAGTGTGTTAGGTTTGTTGTTGTACATTATATCTTAGACGGAATGATTGCTAGTTAGCTTTATTAAAGTGAAAAACTTTGTTATGTTAGCATCTATTCGTTGATCAGTGTATAAAGAACTTGATTTTATGTGATGTTTATCCAAAATGATACACGAAATGTGACTTGAATCAATAGATCGATAGGTATTAGATCATGGAAGGGTAGGAGACGATGAGGAGAGTAGGGTGGATGGTTTGATTACTGATTTACAGCTTTTGGTAATGAAAAACAACAAATTTTTACGTTATAGCAAAATAAAAGAATAGAAAATTTTTAGTAAAACAAAAAGTTTTAAACAGAATAAATTAAAATTGAAGGTTTTTTTTAATAAAAAAACAAATACAAAAGATTTAAGGAATAAAAATTAAAAATAAAGTTTTTAGAGTTGTTATAAAACATAAAGAAATTAGCAAAAAACAATAAAATGTTTTTATAAATTTTTATGTTGACCCTGTGTCAAACAAAGAATCAGAATGTATAGCTTAATGTTCGAAAAACGGAAACCAAAGCAAGAATCGATAGGGTATTGCAAATGCTTCGAAAAACAACCAAACAAGAATCATAGGTATTGCGTAATGTTTCGGAAAGTGGGAAGAGTTTGAACAATTTCTCGACTTGTATTTGATAACCATAGTGAAACAGGAACCACATCAGCTTCGGACCTGTTAGATCCGTATGTGCATTGTTAGTTACTTTTGTGTTGTTAAGTATGAAACTTTGTAAATGTTAGTCCTTTATTCGATCATAAGGTATGTTAGGTTTTCAATTGTACATTTATATTCCTAGTTCAGGATATGAAATGTTAACTTTATTGATGTGGGAAAACTTGTACGGCAGCATTTATTTGTTGGCGAGTATGTTGTGATAAATTTTTGTTAATGCTTGACTATGTTGATGTAAAAATAAAAGTGATATGTTAGAGATATGGTTTGAAAAAGTATGAACAGGTTACGTTTGTAAAGCAAAACGTCAGTTGACTTCCTGTTGCAAAGTATGGTATTTTGTAGGTTTGATGTTATACATTATATTCTGCATCAGGTTATGTTATGTTGAGCTTTATTGATGTTGAAAACTCTTGATATTTACGGTTTTACGTTTTAGTTTAGGTAAAAATTGTAAATTTTACGTTGATAACATAAAAATAATATAAAACAATTTTAGTAGCAAAACAAAAGTTTTAAAGAAATAAAGTTAAAAATAAAAGTTTTCTTTAAAAAAAAAAAACTAAAAGTTTTAAGAAATAGCAATTAAAAAAATAGCTTAAAGTTTTTTAAAACAAAAAGTTTAAGAATAAGTTAAAAGTAAATAAAAATTTTTTAACAAAAGAAAAAAAAGATGTGAAAGGCAACGTTCATGTGTTAGGTACTTACTGTTGTTAAGTATTGAAAATTTTGTTAAGTTAGCTGTTTATTCGGGTTTAAGGTATGCTAGGGTTGATGTTATACATTATTTTTACATCAGGTTATGTTATTCTAGCTTTATTGATGTGAAAACTTTGTTATGTCAAGCATATTTCGAGGGTCTAGTATAAAAAAGAACATGATTATTAGCGTATGTTTACCAAAGATGTACTCGAATATGACTGGGAGTCCAACAGAATCAATAGATCAATACCCCAATAGATCAGGAGGGGGGGGGTAGGGGTGGTTTGATTTACTGATTCAGGATGTACCGTTTTACGGGTATTGTAAAAACACAATTCGTTTTTGACGTTAATAACATAAAAAGATAAAATTTTTAGTAAAACAAACAAGTTTTAAGAAATAACAGTAAATTAAGAAGTTTAAAAAAAAAAAAACTAAAAAAAAAAACTAAAAGTTTTAAAGAAATAAATTTACAAATAGTTAAATTTTTTATTAAACAAAAAGATATTAGAAATAAAGTTAATAAATAAAGTTTTAAAACAAAGAAAAAAAAGATGTGAAAGCAACGTTCTATATGTTTGCTAGTTACTTCAATGTTGTTAAGTATTGAACTTTGTTAATGGTTAGCTGTTTATTACGTTGTTTACTAGGAGTGTTAGATTTTTCGGTGTGTGTTATTTATTCTTGCGTTCAGACTATGATTATGTCGAGCTTTGTGTAACAAATCACTTGTTTTACGTTGGCATAATCGCTTATCACGTATGATAAAGTTAGGTACGTGCATGATAATCATTACAGTCGTAAGACGAGACATTGTAATGATATGCTAGAGATATGTTTGGAAAACGTATGGTGTGAATAGGTACGTTTTTGTATGCAACCGGTAGTTCTTTACTGTGTTAATATTGGAACTTTGTAATGTAGCGATTTATTCAGGCCAATGGGGTTATGTTCGATTTTGATGTTATATTATATATGTGTACATCAGGTTATGATATGCTAGCTTTAATTGATGTGAGAATCTTTGCTGCGTTAGCGGTATTTTCGGTTGGTCAGTATGACTAAGTTAGCACAAGATTCGTGATAAATTTTTGTTAATGTTATTTTGTTATCGCTGCAAATAATACATGATCTGTTAAAGATATGTTGTAAAAGCGTGAATAGTTAAGTATTGTATGCAGAGATATGTTAGTTACGTACAGTTGCTAAGTAATGGAACTTGTAATGTTGACTGCTTATTCGATGTTAGATTGTTAGAGATTGTGAGTCGTAACAATTATATTCGTAGTTTCATATGATCCTATGTTTGCGTTAATTAATATGAAGAACTTGTGTTCGTTAGCAATATATCCATTGAATCATTAAGATCTTACACAAGGTTGTGATAGAATTTTGTTAAATGTACTATGTTAATGTACAAGACATCAGTGATTGTTAGAAAAATTAAGTAGGGTACGTTCTGCGACTACATGTTAGTTACTTTACTGTTGTTAGTATGGAGTTTGTTAATGTTAACTGTTTATTGGTGTTAAGATGTGTTAGGTTTGTGAACTGTACGTGATAATTCGTAGTTCAGGTGATGCTATGTTTGCTTTCATTGATGTGAAAACTTGTTACGTTAGGCATATTTCATGATTAGTTATGATATATTTAGACAAGTGTTATGATAAAAAATTTTGTAAATATTGACATGTATTTTAAAATATCAGTGATCATGTTAGAAAATTGTAAGTGGTTCGTTCTGCACTCAATGTTAGTTACTTTACTGTGTAAGTTGGATCTTTGGTGAATGCTTAGAGTATATTCAGTTGTCGGTATGATTAATTAGACAAGGTTATGTAAATTTGTGAAATATACTATGTTTAAATGTATAAAATACCAGATTTGGGTAAGGGCATGGGAGGGTGGTGGTGTTGATTCACTAATTTTACAGGTTTAGGGTATGTAAAACCCAAATATCTTAAGTTATAAATATGAAAAGCGTAAATTTTAGTAAAAAACAAAACGTTTAAAGCAGTATAAAACAAGGATTAATGAAAGTTTTGTGTTATGTTAAAACAATATGACATGAGATCAACAGATCATAGGAATGGAGGAGGGGCGATGAGGGAGGGCGAGGCTCGAGAGACGGCCGTGGGGTCAATAATCTAGATGTTTGAGAGGGTTGTAAGCTAGGGGGGGTGGGGGGGGGAGGTCAGAGGCTCAAAGCTCAGGAGGGCTATGGAGGTATTTGATTATATAAAAAAACGTAATTTTTAAGTTATAAGCCTTAAAAAAGATAAATGATTTAATTGTTTATTTTAAATTTTTTTTTTTTATTGGTTTAAAAAATTTTTAAATTTTAATTTTGAAAAAAAATTTTTAATTTTTTGTAAATTTTTTTAGAATTATTTCTAATATATACTTTAATTTTAAAAAAAATTTTTTGTAATTTTTTAATTTTTTTAATTTGAATGGTATTTTTTTTTCTTTTCTGTATCGAGGATACCTATAAGAAATGATTATACCAAAGTTTTCGTCGTGTCGTACGCAATATATCAGTTTGTGGGGATGGTGAACCCCTTTTGGATGTGTAGGCTATCTTAACCCATATAATATATGAGTACCTTATATGAAGATCGTTTACCGAGTTTCATCGTTCTGGTAAATATTTCAGGTTTCGGGGTCCGGAGACCCCTTTAAGGCTGTGTACGGCTAGTTAAGCCGATATATGATGGTGAGTACTTAGTATGGTGGTGTATAGCCGAGTTTTCATCGTTCTATGTTCAATAGTTGTCAGGTTGGGGCCGTAACCCGCCAGAATTTCGGTGCCCATTCGTTACATTTTAGCGGGCATCTAGATAATCCTCAGAAGTTGTATACCGAAGTTTCTCAGGTCTACGCCAAATATTTTCAGATTTATTAGGGTCAGTACCCCGTCTGGGGACCACAGTCATGTTTATCCCTGCTACATCTAGGATCAATCGCTACAGAAGGTTGTATACGGTTTCAGTACACTCTACGAAATTAATTCAGTTTGGGCTGTTCCCCAAATTTGTCAAATCGGTAATTTTTACCCCGAGATACACTAGATTTACAACCTAAAAAGGTGATATATTCAAGTTATCAGACTTTCTACATTAATATTTCAGTTTGGGGGCCGTCCCTCAAATTTGATTCCATCGGTCATTTTACCCCGTACATCGTAAGATACAACCCTAAAAGGCTGGTATCAAGTTTCGTTGTTCTATGTCGATATTTCAGATTTTTGGGTCAGAGCCGTCTGGAGCACCACAGTCATTTTACTCCCGGGTAATCTAAGATACATCCTCAGAAGTTGTATATACGAGTTTCATCACTCGTACGGAAATATTGTCAAGATTTGGGGTGGTCCCCATTGTGGTCAAATCGGTCATATTACCGAGATAATGCCTGAAGTACATCCGTGCAGAACGGTTGTATACCGGTTTATTTCACTCTACGAAAAATTTCAAGATTTGGGGGTGTCCCCAAAATTTGGTTCAAATCGGTCATTTTACCCCGATACATCTAAGATACAACCTAAAAAGGTTGTATATCAAGTTTCAGTTTCTACATCAATATTTTAGGTTTGGGGGCCTGTCCACAACTGGGATCCAACACCCCATATGGGATTAGTGATAATCGATCTAGTATTGAACTCCTACGACCTCGATAACCCTTATAAAAAAGCCACAGTATCTGTTTGTTGATACGGACTTCTATTAAGCTCGGCTACGCCGCAGCTAGCTCCAGGCACGGTGCCGGATCACTCCTCGAATCATACTAACTCTTTTCTAGAATCAACTCTTGAATTATCCGTGCTATCTCACAACTTCCAGCCTCCATTACGACGATTTGATCTCTTCTTCAATGAGGTGAGCGGTCCCCGGGAACGCCGCCGCGAACTGTGTACCTTACACCAAAGGATATGATCACTCATCATCGTCTGACCTCAATTTTACCCGATACAGATACTCACCTATACTACTATTCTCTTT
>JABUQX010006539.1:7500-26110 GCA_015478945.1 Trachelipus rathkii | reverse complement strand
CAGTAAAAACCCTCAAAATCAACACGACAGTTGCCGACTCAATATCCAACCTACACTTAAAAACACCTTGGAGAAAAAGCAATAAGGTTACACCAGAAATCTTTAATAAATCATGGCAGCTCACTACATACCCCCAATCTGGAACAAGCATTCATAATCCCCAAAACTCAAACCAAAAAAAACCTAACTCCCCCTCCTCCTACCGCCCAATCTTCTGCTTTACTCCATTAGTAAACTGCTAGAAATTAATTCTAAACAAAATTTCCAACCCCATACCTCCCAGATTTCCAACACGATTCAAAAGCAACCACTCTACAACTACAGGCCTTACCTCCCTCACACAACACATCATTAATGCTTCAACCAATCCCCTTCCCATTAATCTATACTCACTCACATAAATAAAGCCTTCGATACCGTCCCCACACACATCCTTAATCAAAAAATCCTCCATCTTAAAATATGACAAAAAAATGCCTCTCAAATTTCTCACAAACCGTCGCTAAGTCTATACAAAAACTACCTTCTCCCATTCATCAAACTACAAAATGGCGGTCCCACGGCGCCATTCTTCTCTCCATTTGTTTAACTTTTTCACAGCAGATACCTACCCTACCCACCAAACCACCAAACTTATAACTTACGCAGACGACAATCAGTCTTATTTCCCAACACCCAGACGTAAACATAGCACACAACATACCCAAGAATATCATAACTGGAAACATAGGTTAACTCCAACAGAATGACATACTCCCTTCAAAAAAATCCTCTATCTTAACCACTGACCGTCACCAATCCTCCCCCCATCCTATAATCACCCTGAACAACACCCCTTCGTAAACAAACCCAAAACTAACTACCTAATACACACACATTGGACTTCACCCCCACATCGACCAAACACTTCCTCAACCAACGAAAACTAACACCCTCCAACCCTCTCTCAACACAACTTCAGCGACAGAAACACACACTCACCTCCACTTAAAACAACTCCTCAGAAACAACTTTAAAACTATGCCTCACCAGCATGGTCCCACACCTCAAAATCAAACACAAATAAATACAAATCTTCCAAAACACAGCTCGAATTATCACAGGTTGCACCAAAACCACCCCAATCCAACATCTACAGATAAACTTCCCCCTCCCCATCTCCACCACCACTGGAGATTGTGACTCAATTCATCAAAACACGTAATTCCATCCCACCCTCACCAAATTCTCTCCCACCACCCCGACAAAGACTAAAATCCCCCCCTCTCACCACTCAATTCTATACAACACATACAGCAATAATTCCTCCTCCCAAATATCATGCAACACATATCCATACACTTAACCAGCCACATACCTGCTAAACGCCCACCAAAATTAACAATTTACTAAACAACCCCCGTCCCAAAACTCTCCCCTAAGAAGAAACGCTGTCCAGAGCCAAAATCGAACTCGCTCGGAATCAGGTCACCACCTGGCGCTCGTGCATTATAAATACATTCAAACTAGACAACGTCCTCCCCCTCCTGCGCTAGATGTCACAATGCCAAACACAAAGAGCACCCTTCTTCTGAATGCCCTGCTCCGACCCCGCACCCGTTTCTCATATAACCTATGCCTTGACCTTGAACCGCCCAAGCGGCAAGCGCTTCCTGAAAGCAGTTGGCCCTCCAATAAGGCAGGCAGAAAAGTAATAATGTAAATATATAATATATTATAAATATATTATATATATAATATATATCATACAAATGTTCATTTAATATATATATTATATATAATATAATATATATATATTATTCCCGACTCTCGCCTGAAATGGACGCATTTAGTGTGAGATTGTTCATTCCACATAATCCATGAAAATCTTTTATTAAAAAATTACGGCATCTTAACAATTTTGTCGAACCATTGCATAATTTAAGCAATTGGAGTAATCTTTCGTCTGGATATTTGCCTCATAAAAGAAAAAATTGCCTATTATGGGTGTCGATTTTACATTTAAAAAAAAAATAATATATATATATATATAATATATAATATAATATTATATTATATATATATATAAATATATATATATTATATTAATATATAATATATATATATATATTAAATAAATATATATAATATATATTATATAATATAATATATATATATAATATATATAATCGATTTTACATTTAAAAAATATATATATATATATATATATATATTATTATATATTTATTATCATCTATCTCCATCCCCAAGATTGGGGGTGAAGAGCTCGGCCTACAACGGGAAAAGAAAAGTAGTAGAAGAGAATGACACAGGTCGAAAATAAAGTTCTCCTTAAGTGAAAATTCGTCGTAGTCTGAAAAATCGACCCTGGATTTTCACGAGACTGCGACGGTACCTCTCTGTGGTATCTTGTTAATGTTGGGTTATTCCTCTGAACAAGACCCCGCAATTCACGAATATTATGCACCTTTCTTCACCCCTCTGCCAAACTCACATTCCTTTACCTACTCGATCCACTTTTAGTTCCGTTTCCCAGCACACTATGCACTATACATCCGTTTAACCAACCGACAATCACCGATCCTTTAAATATGACCAACCCATTTCATCGTACTCTCTTTTACACCACGCAACTCCCTAATGCGTTCATTCCTCATTTTATAAAAACTTCGCACGCTTAATACGCCCTTAAGATTGTCCATCTGAACACATTGTACCTTAGATCTATACCTCTTATTCCGTACCATGGTATGCATACATTAACACAAGTAACAATATACTTTCATGCAAAATTCTAGCTTAGTCAAAACTAAGTCCCTTTACATCACCCAACAAGGATTTAATTGCACCAGCCTTCTCACCATTTACTCCTACTACGCTACATCATCCGTTCCCTTTTCATCCAACATATATCCTAAAAAATTAAACTCAGATACTTGTTGCGATTGCTCACCATCTAACATAACTTTACACCGCGGACTCTCCTCACTCACCACTATAACCTTACTCTTATCTACATTTACATTTAAACCCCTCCTTTTACACACCCTGCCAATCCTCACAAACTCTCATAAGATTTGCCACATAAAACCAAATCATCAGAATACAAGCAGGGCATCCTCCCGCATCTCTAATTCTTTAATAGTCCCGTCCCTATCATCATCCCACTATTAATATTAAAAAAAAAACTTTCAACTCTTTATTTTTACACACGCTTAACTACCGTCATACATACTTTTAATTCCATTCAGAACCTAACACCAACACAATATATCACTATCACCTGCCACAGAACTTCCCTATTAATCCTGTCCTACGTCTGTTGCAAGTCCAAAAAACCTAAACCAGTGTTGGTGATTTTTTTTTTAAATAAAAAAAAAATCAAAAATCAATGAGACAGAAATGATGCTTTTAACAAGCAGCAGATGGAAGAATGAGAGAGGCAGAGAGCCAAAGGTAGGAGAGGGGAATACCAAGTTTGTACCCTTCTCAAAAGAAAAGGCGGCATCTTTTAAAAGAATGAGAAATTAAAAGATTATAAACCGTCTTTGCAAAACCAGTAATTAATTAGGATTCTGAGGTACCTCCTGCAGAATCGGTGTCAGAGCAGACGGTACAGGGGTTTGAAAACGAAGATAACTTGTACACATGAAGTATTCTCTTCGAGAGAGATGATTCACATTGATTCAACTCAAGGCTCACCTGGGACATCGAAAGCTCCAGTGAGATACGGATCGCTCTTTTGGATGGGACTAACTAGTGTATAGTTTGGAGGCCGCCATAATATTCACAGACATATCAGTTTAGATCGATTAGGGGCTATGTCAAAGACGTTAAAAGGATTTGCGATCAGATTTTTGAGCAATGACTAACAGGTCAAGCACCAGATGACAAGTTTTCAGGTGTTTAATATCGCGTGCATACTTAATGGTCACTAGGAAAGCCCTAAAAATTGACCTTAAGTTACAGGAATGTTGGGCGAACCATATAAGTTAGGTTCGATGGAAGACTTGGTGTTCTTACGATTCCCTTTTTTGCTCCTACTGAATGCTAATTGATTGTTAGAAAATGAACCATGGGATACCCCATTGCTGAAATATTCTCAATAGCTATTTGAGTTGAAATTTTTAAATAGTGCTTTTGATACAATAATATTTATAACGCGCAAGGTCATCTTACATAGAGAAAAATTGACCGTCGCGTGATAAAAGTAACAATGTCATTAAATCCAGAGCAAATAGTAGCACACTTAGAACACTACCTGCGGAAACGCCTTCACCAGAGTAAAGTGGCGTACAGATAGAAGCGCACAAACCTGATGATCTGTTGGCAAAAAAGCAATGAAAAAGGGAGTTTTCGTCCGAAACGACTGCGAATGGAGTTTAAGAGAATCCCAGTTCTCCACGGATGTGTCGTAAGCTTTTTCAAGCTCAAAGAAGACACTAAGAACCATCCACCAGTTGAGAAGCCTTCCCGAAAGTCATGTCTAGTTTTAACAAGGGTCCGAAGTGCGAACGATTTGCGAAAGCCAAAACTGAAGTTGAAAAAGCTTGGAACTCTCCAGAACAGAGCAAGCAGCCTAAACCATTCTCCATAATTTACAGGCATGGCAGGCAGTGAAATTGGTTCTTTGTGATCCGCAGCTTCTATCTTTTCCAGTATTGGGGATAGGAATTAACAAAAGCGTAGTCAAATAATTGGAAAAATTGATTCGATCCAGATCTGTGATATAGATCCAGCAAAAATCTGATGCAGATATATATGACGGAGCATGATATAAGAAATCATGTCTGGACCAAGAGCACCTTCTTGCTATTCACCAGTGCAGCTTATTACTCTCAAAGTGTTAAAAAGACGTGTAGGTATGTTCTCCCCTTTACGTCTTTGAAAGCTGCAGTGCAGTGTTATCTCAATTTTTAAAGGCTTCAGATTAGCGGAAGAACTTCGAGTGGGCTAACAAACTAAACCAAGCATCTGCCACAGCAGAAAAGCCGCAGATCATGTCATGATATCAGGCCAAACATACGACTGTTGGTGAGGATTGTTGAGCGACGAGATATTTTCTGTGTAACTTTTCCACACTAAAGAAGGGAGTTGGACGCAAAGTACAATCAATAAATTGTTTAGCGTGTTGTTCGATTAATTCGAACGAGATCTTGCCGCAGCTGCTTAAAATGATTCATTTTGGGGTGGTAACGAGCCTTTTTGTATGCCTGTAGCGGTTCTTCTTTTCGCGTTAGCTTGTGCCACTCTCCCCTCTCCTGGAACCACCAAGATGGTTGCCGACAACTGGCATGCGGAATGCAAGCATCCGCTGCCGAGATGACGACTTGCTGGAAAAAGCGAAAGGCATCATCTACAGTCGAAAACCGATTATTGAAGGGAGAAAGTGGGAAAGCTGTGGCTTTGATAGAAAGAAGCCCCACTCCGCTCGGTCCGTTAACGCCAGCTGAGTAGGTTTAAAATCGCTTGGTTACCAAACTCATTTAAAACTATGGGTAATGGTCACTGCCGAAAATAGATCAAAAGCGGACCAGTTTGAAAGCGGCATTCCATAAGGAATGCGAACAAAAAGAAATATTCAATAGAGAAGAAGTGTGTGTATCTAAACGTTCATATGTAGGGAGTCGTTGTTAAGCATTCCCAGGAAAAGGGGTTAAAAAAAAGATCTACCAAGGATATTGACTAGACGAAGTGACAGAGTTACCCCATAAGGGTGGCCGAGGTGAAGCCTCCTAGTATAATAGCCGGAAAGTAGTGTTTAAAAAATATCAGTTAAGTCGACCTTAGTAAATTCACTACTCGGAGCCAAGTAGATTTATATTCCGACGGTTGAAAGAAGTCATGATGACATAATTAAAGTTCTTGCAAACATATACACTTTGGTGTGCATATACTTATTAGTTGAATAAGTTCTTCAAAATAGAATAGTAGCCACGACAATTTCCATTGGAAAAGTGGCCATGCTGTATTGTTGTAAATTGTTATGATGATGATCTTTTTTGAGACAATTGTCTCTATGTGACTAGGGGTAGTATTAGAGGTAGATTCAGATGAAGAGGAAAGGCTGAAACGTGGATCTCGACGAGGAGGAACAGCAAATCCTGGTGGTAAAGAATACTTATACACCAGAGATTTATGTTCTACGACTGCTTTTGGAGCAGTTTTATCTGGTGGGTGGATTTCGCCATGAATGCGAGATAAGGAGTTCAACCAAGTCCAACTTATTATGTGGGTTTGATTGGTCAATAGAAGAGCAACCAAAATGCTCATGTTTATTAATGGGAGCGGAATCAGTATCTGCCAAGTAAGCAGATTCAGAAATGTGTAAGGGATGTAGAGTTGCTTCCATGGAAATGGGGAAGGAAGATGTTACAGGAAAAGTTTCATCTTTTAGAGAAGGTATTGGGGTCGCGATATAGGGTTCCAATATAGGATTTGTTGGATTAACAAGGTCCGATACTGGAGACTTTGCTAGTAATTCGTCTTGGACGATTTAATAAGGAAATGGGGACCTCTGGGTCTCCTTTCATGCCTCCAATAGAACCAGAGCGCTTGCGTTGGACAGTCTTCGATTCGCCTTTCTCGGAAACGCAGGAAGTATTAGAAAGAGAATGGTTCATCACATCAATCTCCATTTGGGAGCTGTTGTCCATTTCATCTGTTAAGGCATAAGATCCCTTGGAGAGCGCCGAGATGGGAGATTCAGAAGAATTATAGGAAGACTCAGAAGAGCTAGAATTATCCTGCAAACTATTAGAGGGTTGATTGGTGGGCTGTCCTGATAGCTGCGATTGTTTAGGTACAATCTATGAAAGTCGTTGCTTTTGTCTCTTGAGTAAACTTGTGGCGAGGTCTCTTCTGAGTTACATCCTTCCTTTACTTCTTGGTGTGCTTTTTGTTTAGAAATTCGGACGTTTTGTATTTTAACGAATAATCTTTAGCTTGGCGATTATTCTTTTTTTTTTTTTTGCGTTTGGGGACATCTTTTTCAGGAATTTGAGTAACGGTGGGAGGCGAATCAAGGGACAAAGAGTCAGTCCTCTTGCATAAGTTTGGAGAACTCATAGGGTAGGCACATATATACATATATATATATATATATATATATATATATAATAATATATATATATATATATATATAATATATATAAAATATATAAAATATACTATCTGAGTAGAATAATTATATTTATTTCCTTATTGAAAATGATTAGAAACTACATTGATGAATTTGCTTATTATATAGATGAAATATACTTATCATTTTAATTTAGAAAAAAAAAATTGCATATGAATTAAAAAAAAAATCAATTGATTTAATCAACTGATTAAATCAATTTGATTTAATCATTGCCAACCCTGACCTAAACACAATTTATTCTTTCATTTTTTAAATAATTTGTTTCAATGTTAAAATTTGATCTACATATATTCTACCACTTTTAAATGCACCTTGTTCTTTCCATCATATATCTTTCCTGAGACGCTCAATAAACTAATTCCCTTATAGTCCTCTTATCTCCATTACCCTTATATAAGGGTACTATTACTGCTCTTCTAAAATTCCTAGGAACTATACCATAAACGTTTGTTACGCAACTTCAAAATCCATTCAATCACCATCTCGCCTTCATTCTTGATCATTTCACAAGTAATTCCATCAATACTTGCAGATTTAAAATTCTTCAACTTTCTCACTCAACCCATTACCTCATTCCCAAAATACCTATTTTTTTCTAAAGTTTCTAGATGCATTCCCAAATTTCACAGCCACCTCTAAAATAAAGTTAAGGCAACATCATTTTGCATAAACACTTCGATGGGACATATATGAATTTTTTTTTCAGTAGTTTTGTCTGATTGAAGTGAAAAACTGAAGATTTTCATTGTATTTCATATCATTTTAACTTACAACTTGGTAGTAAGAATCTGGGCACTTTCTAAACACAGGATAAGTTTCTTCTTTAAACAAAAAACAAGCAAACACGAACGAAAGGAAAAGGGAAAAAGAAAAACAAAAAAATTGTCGAAAAATTAATGTCTTAAAAATTTTTCCAAAGTAAAAATAAAAAAATAAAAACAAGTTTTCACATAACTTAAAAAATTCTTGCAAATATAATTTTTTTTTCCTTATACTACATCAATAAAATTTTAATTTTTTTAATGCTGTGTCATTCAAATTTAAAATACAATGTCCAAACACTACAAAATAAATTTGAAACAAAACAATAATCATTTAAAAGTATAAAAGAAAAACTAAAATAAATAAAAATTCCTATAAAAAACTAAAAATTACTTTTACTGTCATTAATTTTTTCTTTGGTTTATCCAGATTGTACCATAATTTTCTTCCTGCTTTAAAACAAGTTTCCTCCTTTTATGTTGCTCTGTTGATAAAATAAAACCATTTGAATTTATTTATTAGCGATTTATTATAGAAAATTATACTTTCAGACGGAAAACTACCAAGACAAGATGCTTTTCAAACAGCTGAAATGTTTCCAGAAAGAGTGGAAAGCGTGACATGACAAATACAATAAATAAAAATAGGCGAAACCATTATAATTTCATAAGTTATCTACTGTTTTTACTGAAGAATAAAACTAATTATTAAATGAATATAAATATATATATATTATATATATATATATATAGATAATATATATAGTATATATATATATATATATATAAATATATATATATATATATATATAATATATATATATATATATATTATATATATATATATATATAATATATATATATATATATATATAGAGAGAGAGAGACGGAAAGCAGCAGAAACCAACAGCTATGTTCGCCTGCGTAGAAGCGACAAAATGAGAGTGGTAGCTTGGGTTGGCTGCCCACTATCACTTATCTTTTGCCAGAATGCTACTGCATGTCTCGAAGAAGGTGCGTGATCGCCGTAAGCGCACTTTCAGTCCTTACTCGAAAATGTATGAATGAATGGGACAGGGAATGTCAGAAGAATAAATTGAGCGAGAAGAGGAGAGAGTTATGGATTATTTAGAAAGGCAAAATTGATTTGCCTCGCTGTATGGACCGGAAACAAAGAGAAAGAACGTGGTGAAAATGAGTGTGTGCGTCTGCTTAGAATGTGGTGTTGTGCTGTGTGGAAACGAATGAGAGGAAAGAGAAGTGCTACGATTATGTAGATTTTGTTGATGGTGACTAATTCTAATGAGTTAAAATTTAAAGTCTTGAAAATTTATCATGTGGTTGTGACATATGTCCATCTGAGGGTAATGTGAAGAGTGCGGATCTCGGCGGATAATCTAAATGAAGTTTGGATTGAGGTGAGATAGAAGCTTTCAGATTGACGGTGTTGGGCTGACCAAAGTGCTGATAGGCGCCATCAAAAAAAAGGGCGTGATATAAACAGATTGCTTGGGATGTCGCGGTCGAGAAAATGAGAATTGTAGGAAGTGACTGATTTCTGTGAGGAGGAAGATATGTGTGTAAGTAATACTTTTTTAAGCACCCAAGAGTATTCATAAGTAAACTAGAGTTTGTGTAGTAGAGATGGATCGAAGTGAAAAGTTATATAGATTTTTTGCTGGGCTGAATAGATGTTAAGTATATTTGGATGAAAAATCAGTGAGGGGTAGAATGGATTATCGGATCATTATGTGGTTCTATGTAAAATTCGAAGCTAGTGGAGCTTAGATGGAGGAACGTGATGAGAAGAAGTCGGGTCGAATTAAGAGGTGAGAAGTAAGTGAACAAGTAATAAGGATAAGTATTTAGAGCACTTGCAAATAAATCACCGTTGAATGTGAACAAGTTGAAAACTGAACAAATCTGGAAGCCAATGAAGGAACGGTTCTTAGTAGGTAAAAGAAGTATAGGAAAGTGGCTAAAGTAAGAATGTTGCACAGCGAGTGGTGCAATGAAGAAGTGATGCATGCGATTAAAAAGTAAAAAAAGAAGCTGGTTGAATGTCCTAAAAGTCAATGATGAGTTTTCAAGGAAAGATGTTTAGAATTATATAAGGAGGAAAAAAAAGAAAGAGGAAATGAATAGTTTGAAGATGATGAATAGTGACTACAAGGACTATAGCTTTCTGGAAGGAAGCACAAAGGTCTGAGAAAAAACGAATCTGCTTTTAAAGTAATGAATAGGATGTTCTTTCGTAACTGGATTGAAATGGATGCAGGAGAGAGTGGAGGAACGCTTTCGGAAAACTGCGCAAACATTAGCAGTAATGAATAGGTGATAGTGAATGTGGTGGTTTGATTGCACAAGAAGGAATAGTGTTGGGAATGAGGTCATTGAGTAAGGAAAGAGTGATTGACTAGATATGGAGGTGGTGAAACAAGGCGTTTGAGGAGGGTATAGTCCGAGGGATGGAGGGAGCAGTAATAGTACCTTATTATAAGGGTAAATGAGATAAATTGTTAGAAAATGATGTTTTATAAGATATTATGCTGCTTATCTTGGTCGAAAGAGTTCGTCGAGTGACTAGAACGATTGGTGAAGGAGCAGAATTGTGCATAAAAGTGTAGATGTAAGGAATGTAAGACAAATCTTACATTGAACAATTGATTGATAGAAATAAGAATTAGCGTTTTATGGATTTGCAACAGGCGTATGATAGATAGGATTAATATGGAATGACCGTGTTAGTGTAGGCTTTGAATAGAATCAAAAGTTATTTGAATGGAATGAAAGTGATGACTTAATATTTAATAGCGAATAGCAGGGATGTTTAGTCCCTCGTTATTAATGTGTAATGGATGAGGTTATTGAAAAAGAATTTGAGGTAGGGGAAGGTGTTATAAATGAGGAAAATGGAAGAGAGTGGAATGTGCCATGCTTATTGTATGCGGTTAATTGGTTTTATGGGCTATTCTGTAAGAGAGTTGCAGGAGGTAAAAATGGGTTTAAAAGTAAAGTAGATGAGAAGTAAGTTTAGGGTAGTGAGGAGGACGAGTCCGCAGGTAAATCATGTTAGATAGGTGACGCAACTGGACAAGTATCTGAGTTTAAATATCAGATATGTTAGATAAAAAAGGAAACGAGATGCATTATGTTGTAAGGAAACTGTGAGTGCATCGAAGCGTGACTTATGCAATTAAATCCTTGGTGGATTGTGAAGGGACTAAATCTTGAGTTTGCTAAGGTTTGCATGAGTATATTCTACCTTGAATGGTATTGCTGAAAACTGATCTGGAATAACGAACTAGTAAAAGATTCTAAGTACAAAAGTCAGACTGGAATCCTTAGGGCGTATTAGTGCAAAGAAGAATTGATGACAAGAGGAATGAACACATTGAGAGAGTTGTTGGCGTAGGGAAGAAAGGCGTAATTGAGAGAATAAACGAGGTATGTTGCAAAAAGGAAAGGATAAATATAGCGGATTGAGCGATATATAGTGGTGGGATTTTAGAAGCGACCGGCGGAGCACTGAGAGAAAGGGATTGAGTTAAGTAAAATATTCCTGAAAGCGAGGAACGTGAATTTCCAAGAGGCGAGAAGAAAAGGTGCAAACCAGGAGTGAATGGCGTGGTATTGTGATTGGCCCAGGGGATTAACCCAGACATTGACGAGAGAACCACAACGAGCAGGCTCAACTCCACACTCTATAAAATTTCTAGACTGACTTTATTAGATTTTCTGCTCGGACGAAGTTTTCACTTAAGGGTATAAACTTATTTAAAACGATTGTTGTATAATATAAACTTGCAGAGGTCTTTCAAAACATTCAATTCTTTCTAGAGAATCAAATATGTGCTGATCTCCACCTATTGTATTAAACCATCTTGAAGTTGCGCTATAAGTGGCGTCTTGCTAAAGTGGAGTATCCCAAGTTTCTTTGTACTCTTTTTATTCATTACAGCTTAAAAACTGGCATGATTGAAATGTGTACAAATATTCCTACATTCTTTATAAAGTCACACTGTTCTTTTAGAAAATAAGGCATCTTTGAATTAAATTTAAAGTTTATGAATAAAACGAGAAAAACTTGTGTATCCTGTTTCATGTTATATGCTCCATCTCATAGGATCAAATGGATTATGTAGCGAGGTAATTTCCCAATTTATTCCATATATCTCGATGAATTTCAAAACTCAGTGATGTTTTAGAGCTGTATATAGAATCTAGTATACCTCTGTGGACTCAATACTTGCATATTATGGCATTTACAACAGTCCATTTCTTTTCAAACTCCCTGGTCACCACCCAATTGCAGTTAAAGAAATAAATGAGTCATGTTAGAATTATTTAGCTCTCTATATATCTGTAGTAATTTATATCTTCTGATCAACCTTAGATAACTTCTCGATACTGCCTGATCTCAAATTTCCTATTGTAAATGAAGAAGTTGTACACCCTATCTTATCCTCTACCAAAATCATTTTTCGTGAGCTGAAGAGAAGAATAGAAGAGTATTTTGGTGTGAAGATGGCAAATAAGTTAATATAGAGAATTCCTTATCTTAATCTTGTAGAATGTGAAATGTCTGAATATTATTGATACTCAATTGCAGATAAAATAATTCATTATATTTTCAATGTGAAATTATAATGGGAGTGTATCATTAGATTAATGTGACCATAATTTCTAATTATTGATGTGAGAAGAAATCTCTCCTCAATAAACTACATATAGTTATAATCACGGGCTTGTGGATCTATGCTCTTTTGATGGTTTCCCCTCGTTTCTAGAAAATACAAGACGTCTCCCTTTTACTATGCAAATTTTTTTGTAGACTCCATGATAATATATTCTCTTGCAATGATGTAAATTTTCTATATATGTTCATAGAAGTTATGTGTTATGTATACTAAATATATAAGATTTTTATTGAGTAGGTAAAGTATTTATATAATTTAAAATATATATATATTATTTTACATTTCTTTATATAGTCTAAAGGACAAATGTATCATAAGAAATTTCACTGTATTCCGTGCACGGGAATTTCCGCCTCGACGAATTTTTTATGTATCATCACACACGGCCGTAACTGAGAAAATGTAACAAGTTTCGTACACCCTCAATACTATATAATATAGTAAAAGATATAATAAGATAAAATATAAATATGATAATGCACAACAATGGATGTATATTCATTAATCTACTAAATTGAGTGCTAATTGTTATTAGTCATAGAGAAATAAATAATATAAAAACATCAAAAACGAGAATAGTATATATATCAATATATATAATATATATATATATATATATATATATGAACTGCATATTAAAATGACAGATTTATTTTTTTTATTTATTTATTTTTTTGGGCGGCACAAATATACTCTAAAATTATTTATATGTTTAATTTCGTTATCTTTAACATTTAAGGAGTACTATATATATATTTATATCATAGATATTAGTATATTCTATTGTAAATCTATACAAAGATGTGAAATGGAAACAGTTATGAATATATTATTACCATAATTGTGAGTAGTCAGTAAATAGGAAAATTATCATTTAGAGATTAATATAGGTAAAAGATCAATAAATTATATCTTACTTACCCCATATATTATCATAAAAGTAGATAGCATTTAAGTAATATATGACGATTATCTCCACATGTCAGAATATTATCTTATATATTTGCATTAATATAGTCATTAACATTGATTTTGGTGCCATATTGAATAGTGAAGTAAACTTACAAAATAATATATATAAGGATATACATTCAGCTATAGTCACTATAAATAAATATATTAGATTTATCTATAATATATATCAATCACATATATATATATATATCAATACTATATTATATATATAATTAATATATAATATTATATATATTAAATATTAATATATAATATATATTAAGTAAACTGCACTTTATATTATTAGAGAATATAATTAATATATTATTATGCTCTAATTAATATATATTATAGTATATATATTATAGTATATAATATATATATATATTAATATATATAATATATTAATATATATATAATTATATATTAATATAGTATATTTATATATATATATAATTATATATATAAATATATATAATAAATAAATATCATATATATAAATATATAATATATGCAATTATAATTAATATATATTAATATAATATTAATTCTTTATAGTCATAATACTTATATCTACCACTGCTGGTGCTACTGTTACTACTAGTAATATATATATATATTAAGTATAACTACTTAGTAGTGAGTAATAGTATATATATATATATATATATTTATATAATATATATATATATTATATATATATATAGATACTATAGTATAAGTATTATACAGTTATCAATCGTCTTGGACTTTTCCCAGAAAAGAAATATAAGGCTATATATATATATAATATAGAGATAATATATATATATTATTAACATAATATATAAAAATTAATAGTACTCGAGTAATATAATAATAATGATAATATTATGATAATAATATATAGATATATGATACATTATAATTGATATATAATAAATAATAATAATATATAGTAACTATATATAATATATATATATACTATTATTATATATATAGTAAACCGTATATATTATTATAATTACTGTATCAGTATATACCCTATACCTATTCATATAGTGTATACTCAATTTAAATATATTAAGTATATAATGACTATAGTATAGTAATTATATTATCTATATATACAATATACAGTTCATCATTATACGAAGTAATATCACAGTAAAAAAATTATCATAATCACCTATATATAGAAGCTTTATTATACTAATGAGACGCACACGATCTATATATACTCGACTATTAATTGATAATAATTATCGTCAAATGTAATAGAGTTATTTTACATATCACTACTTTAGGATTAGGTGCGAAGACACACTAACCAGTACCCAATATGTTAATCAAATAATCACCCTCCACTCTCTTCTCATATCAGCTAACTTATTATTACTCGCTCATCTTACACCAAACTTCACATTATACATCTAAATTATCAAACTCACATCGTATAAATATATATCACTCGACTACAAAATCCTTATTATCTACTTACAGTACTCCACTCACACACTAGGTCGCGATTCCAACAACACTCCTCCACGATATATAAATCCACGAGCTAACCAGACCGTAATACTTCATTTCTATTATCTAGTAATCTCAACGTTCAAATACAACGCTAACACCCACATCTCATATACCTCTGACTACCATATCAAAATTTAGTGTCCTTATCTTTCATTAGACACACAATCGTGTCGACAGCAGCAATCACATTTCTATATCTTCACTTCATTAATATTATCGTAATCTTACAATCTCGTGCAACACTTCTTCATTTAACCTATCCTTATTCTCTCCACATATCTTATTATTGATCTTCACATGCACATCATGTCAGTACCTTCTCTATCTAATTTCTATAGATTCCCCATCTTCCATTATTATCACGTCACAAAGAGATCAAAACTCATACATTCATCCTCTATATACCCATATATTGCCTGCTCGCACTTCCTCCTCACCATCATATACGATCTAGATTTGAATTCACAGAAAGACCACTACATCTACTAAACAGCAAGTTTTTAGTGGTATGATAACAAGACTATCACAAGACTCTCAGAGCGCGCGTCGACACGATACTTATAATCTCTTCTAATTTTTTTACATATCTTTTGATCTCTAACTGAATACACACACAATGATATATCACTACGATCTCCATGTATATACTTACATAAACGCATAGTTTCTACTAATACATACTATCTTATCCTTTATCCCTCTCGTCACACACACTATATCACAACAAATTCAGTCTCTCAAGAGTACATCACTTCACTCAAGAACCACTTGTTCCAGTACTTGTCACTCTATAACCATTACATATACTTCATAACTGAGAGAGACTGTACTTACATCACAACCCATAACCTATCTCTATTATCTACGATATATATACTATTATTCAAAACCACCCTCACTTTTATACATCACGCCTGCCAAATCTCTCTACCAAATCTCAAAACTTTTCTTCAGATTCGCAACACATAACCAAATCATCCGTGACATAATTAATTAAATAAGTATTAGTAATACGGCACCATCCTATCATTCCATATTCCATTCTCAACACAATCTAAACTAACTCAATTCCTGCCATCACTCACCACCTCTAGATAATTATTCATTATACATACCCCATACCATATATATATATATATCACTAAATTATAATATAACTCAAGAGAGCATTAATACACAACCCCTATGTCTTATCACTCTACTCACTATTAGTAAGTCACTAATAACCTAAATCTATACCTAATAGACACCCATTATATATATATCTATATTAACCATAACATAAGTATACTGACACTATATCGTATATCAGTACATACTATTTATGATTATCCAATTCCATAAATAACTTAAGTATTATATAAATAAATCACACCTAACATCATATCAATATTATTGTATAAATATAGGTTGAGGCCTTGGAAAGCAAATAATTCCACTTTGGCTTCACCAAATAATCTACTATATATCATACGTACCTAGCTTGTACCAAATTCACATATATAAATAAAGTCAATAAATACAAATATTTTATTTACTTCTATCGCTACTACTCATTTGTTATTATCAATGTATATAAAAGATTATTAGAGAATACCTAACACATCCGTCTACCACTACCTATAAAACGCACTATATACTGATAAATTTATCTTCTAACCATAATATATACTATATCTCACTATATCACTATAAGTATAGCTAGTTCACTATCAAACGGTATACAAACTATCTTATCGAACCAATAATAAATTACCAGTATCATATATATATAACCTTTCCATTTAACCCATTCCAAGGTACCCATTCAAAACTTATAATATTCTACCTCTAATAATATTTCATATATAAATATAATCAAATATATTTCCCCTTTTCTCCTATACTATTAACCCTATATATATATATATAATAGAATATATATATAATATATATAGTTACTATGTCCCCCGCCGGCTCTACCAATCCCTTTAGAACTATATATCACCTATATATATACAGCTTATTATATGATACATCAAACTATCCTAATATACACATAATCATATATCACCACATCTTACGCCATCACCGTTCCATTGTGATAATATCATATTATTTACCTATAGTTAATTTTACATCTAATATACCTCGCATATTGATATATTACCATTATCATCAACTATAGCCACTTCACTTACACCTAATATTATAACTACTACCTCACTACTATATAATAAATATTATAAATATACTATGCACTCTATACCACCACAATATAAATTATACCATAATATTATCCTATTTCTTATAATATATATATATTGCTAACCATCAAAAACATCAACTATATATTAAGATCTACAATCACTAATATACATCTATACTCTACTACTCACTCATTACTGTTAATATTTGCAGATATTCATCATAAATAGTATTTCATTTCTATACACACTGTCCACCATTCAACATTCCATTTCTCATTACACAACATAGCTAACTCACACCATATTATCACATTATATTCACTAAGCAGATTCCTCATTAATTCTCAATATCTATAATTACTTACGCTTATCATTCATACTACTAAGAAGAGCTATTACCATATTATCCCTTATTAATAGTCACTCAAACTAATTCATCCTCACTATTCCTAACTTGATCCATTACCATTCATGTGTTATTACTATCATATACTTAATACACCTTTAAGTATATTTATCTTATTTCCTCTATATATATAATTCTAATGAGTACTAATGTCATTCTATATTAGACTTATCAGTCATATCAGAATTATTATTTATTATTACAATATCAATACTCAATACGTCTCTTTTTACCTTTAACCAGTACTTTACATCACCTTATATACATTATGACATTTCCAACCATATTCTAATCTTAAAATATTATCTTATACTCCTAACATATTAGCAATAATTACATTAACTTCTCATTACGCACTATATATACAACAATTTCATCCTTCAATATTGCTACCCAATTTTACTAAGATTATCTTAACTTCTACATATTTACATACTACGATTATGTTACTTAAGCTAAGTCATACTATTTATATATATCATACATACTTTCCCTTATTATATGAGTCTTGCACTCAACGTATAACTTTATCTCATACATATTATCTTATTAATTATTATATTTACCTACTCCTTTCGTATCACCTCCTTACTTACATACCAATAATATACCCCCACTAATACTTATAATTATTATAACAATATAGAACAACATGAATAGCATACCTATCAATAATCCACGTTTAATTTATTACTATATCATAGAAAAACACCATTATCATATACGAACTTAGTATAATATTATATATATAATATATAAGTATTATATATAATTAAATAAAATATATATATATAATATAGTTATTATATATAATAATATTAATATATAGTTAATATAAATATATATATATAATGAATATAATCATATAATATATATATTAATTAATATAAATATACTATATAATATATATAATTAATATATATATTAATAACATTAGTTAC
>JABUQX010006538.1:32500-45600 GCA_015478945.1 Trachelipus rathkii | reverse complement strand
CAAAAGGTTAGTAGTTTTCTGTTTATTTGTATTATCATTAATGCCTGCATGTGTTATTACGTATTTCAAATTAGTAATTAATCATTAAGTATGAAGTAATGGTCATATTTACATGTGTAAATAATTTTATCATAGTATTTTTGAATTGGTTTTTCACTCCACCATTATTTTTATTTTATAGCTATGAAATCAAATATATGTACGCAAATGTTTTCATTTCAAATATAAGTTATAAGAAAAGGTTCAAGTCGTTTTTAGTGGCATAATTTTAGGAATGGGTGTAAGTCTCCTTCAGTGGCACTCGGTTTTTAGTAGGAATAGACATCCCATTTTTTTTATTCAGAGATGAGGTTGTAGTTGGAATCTTTTATCAAACAATTTTTTTAAATTATAGTGGAAATTGGGCTCGTATAATAAAATGGGGATTTAACAGTTTTGATTTCTTTAATCGTGACTGACATCTCGTGCTAATATTTACATAATGAATTGATAATATCTGGCATTTAAGTTAAAGGAATATTTTGAATAAAGTAGAAATTTATTTATATAAAAAGGGGAAATTGTAAGAAGTTAATGTAGTTATAAAGTTGGATTTGATAATTGTAATGGTAATTTTTCCAGTACGTATTTAGGCAGTGTTATTGCTTATGTTATTTCGAGGATTGATATTTTTGTTTAAATAGCCAAAGTTTTTTAAACCAAATTTGTAAAATCCAGCTATATTTTTTTCTTTCAAAATTTCCCTTTATAGGAGAAGATGCTGTTCTTCTGTATTTATTACCCCTGCTGCTAAAACCCAAAAAAGTCGCACTTCCATCCAAAAAGAATACAAATTGGAAACCTTCGAAAGGTGACATGCAAGAGGCTTTCATGATTCATGCTCTGGTAATTTTATTATTTAGTTTTATATTATACTTTTTACTAAATTAAAAATATATTCCCTTTTTACTTTTATTACTCACAATATCCCTTAAAAAGTTAAAATGTTAATTTTATGATTTATTCCATTTTAATAATGCATTTCTTTTTCAGAATGCTGAGGATATTAGTATTATGATTTATTCCATTCTAATATTAATGCATTTCTTTTTCAGATTGCAGATGATATTCCTAACATCATTTCTCGAAGACAGGAAAAGCTTGGGGAGATGTCATTACACATGCAGCCATTTGTAATTATTGAGGGAGAAGATCTTCTGAATGCAGTGCATTACTACGTGGTTATGAATAAAGTGCTATACAGATTTGATTCACCCTTAAATGCAATTGAAAACTGCTTTAAAGCTTTTCATGTTTTCCACCTTCAATACCCTATGGAATCTGAAAGTGTTTGGTTATTTATACAGAAGTTCTTTTTTGAAATTACAACTGAGTGGGATAAGACAGTTTCTGATGTGTGCGAATTAATTTCAGATATAACATCATATAATACTGACGAAATTTCGGATTAAAATTTTGATAACCTTAAAATTTATAGTTAGAAAATGGAAATTGCTAAATTTAGTTTTGTTTGCTTTTATTGTAAGAGAAAAGTACCTAGTGATTCTAGTTTGATATTACATTTGCAAGTTTTTCACCCAGAGCAGTATTCTCAAAGTAAATTTATATGTGGGCAAGGTAATTGCCAAAAGCAATTTTGTTTAAAATGGCCCTTTAAAAGACATTTGAAAAAACATCTTTCCAATTTAAAAGTTATAAACTCTAATCAAAATTACAAAAAAACAAAACAAAATTCACAAAATGATTTTATTAGTTCTAATAATGATAATCTTTTAGAGTCTTCAAGCGGTGCTTCCAGTAACATTATTCAATCTACTTTAATACGTCAAAATATTAATCTATCTAATGATAAATTTTCTCATCCTTTAGAAATGAAAGACGAATGTCAAGTCTCTTTTTTAGAATATGATGTTTCAGCCCTACAAAGTAAATTCGAGGAAGAAATTCTGCAATTTGTCTCTCAAAAATTTCATAATGATTTTGCATCAAGAAAGAAAATTAGAGAGGAAATATTCCAAGCTGAGAATTTAATTTTTAATTCATCATTCTTGCCCTTGCTTAAACACAAAATTCTTTCTACTTTTCGTGATATGGACTCGCATGCTCTAGAACAGGTTTTTAATAGCGTTCAAAATCCATTTTCAGTATTTCGTACTGAATTTTTAACTTTAAAGTATCTACGTAAAAAAGAGGTGTATGTTGATCCTCAGCTTATAACGATAGGATATAAAACCAAACTGAAGAAATATAAACTTAAAACAGTCATAGAAAAAGTTCCCATTCGTATTTGTTATATTCCTATTATCGATACCTTAAAATGTTTGTTCTCGATGGACAACGTTTATGATATTGCATGTAAATACATGGATTCTTGTTCAGAGTCTGTACTTTTAAATGATATTAGTAATGGGAATATGGCCACTAGTAAATTAAATTACCCAGGAAGAAGAATTTTTCCACTCCTTCTTTACTATGATGATTTTGAATGTGGCAATCCATTTGGTTCACATGCTGGTAAGAACAAAATAGGAGCATTTTACTTTTCTGTTCGATGTTTTCCTAAAGAGTTTCAATCGCGATTAGAAAATATTTTTTTATTAATGTTATCTTATTCATCAGATATGCGAATGTTTGATAACGAAATTATTTTCAACAAGATGATAAAAGATTTAAATTATTTGCAAGCAGAAGGTATTGAAGTGAAAATCGGTAATGGAAACTTTAAAATTTATTTTCAACTGATATCACTTATTGGTGATAATTTAGCTATGAATACAATTGGAGGGTTTGTTCAAAGTTTTAATGCGAATTATTACTGTAGGCATTGTAAAGCGAGTAAGGAAATCTTGCAAAGACAAATGACGGAAGACATTTTATTACTGAGGAGGAAAGATGAATATGAAAGAGAGGTATTATTAAATACGCCTTCAGAAACTGGTATAAGATCTGAATGCATTTTTAATAAAGTTTCAAATTTTCATATATTGGACAATGTTATTGGTGATTTAATGCACGATATAACTGAGGGTGTTTGTAATTTTGATTTGAGTAAAATCATACTTTTTTATGTAAATGTAAATATTTTTTCACTTGAAACTTTAAATAATAGGATTCGTTTTTACAGTTACGGAGAAAATGAAGCTGCAGTACCTTGCATAAAACACGAAAATTTAGTCAAAGATTCATTAGGTTTTTCTGCATCGGAAATGATTTCCTTTGTAAATATATTTCCTTACCTTATAGGAAGTTATATACCATGCAGTGACAAACATTGGCAATTGTATTTGATACTTAGACAAATTTTAGATATTTTATTTTCAAGCACACTTCAAAAGGGAATTCATGTTTTACTGTCTACTCTTATTTCAGAACATCATGAAATGTATTTAAATTTATTTTCAGATTCTAATTTAAAGCCTAAACATCATTTTATGGTGCACTATCCGCGGATGGTTTGTGAATATGGTCCTCTTATTAATTTATGGTGTATGAGATTTGAAGCGAAACATAGAGAGTTGAAATTAATTAGTAATACTAGTCAGTGTAGAAGAAATCTACTTAAAACAATTGCTACTAAATATCAATTAAAATTTTCTTATCGTTTAATTTCCAACAGATGTTTGGATGATACTCTTGTCTGTGGAGAAAAAATAAATGTAATGGATTTTCCTGAAATAGTACGTCTTAATGCAAGTTTATCAACTTATGGGGAAAGGTTTAATGCTTATCGTCGTGTTATTTTTAATGGCCGTACCTATAAATCAAAATATTTTTTGTTTAATGCACTTAAAGATGATATGCCAATATTTTTTGAAATAATTTACATTTTTGTTTATGATCCTCCCCGTTTAATATTTTGTGGTAAGCCATACAGAACGCTTGAATTTAACACTCATTTTCATGCTTATGAAATTGAGAAACCCGAAAATAAAAGTCTATCACTATCATGTCTTTCCGAGTGTGTCGATTATAACTCCTATAAGTTGAATTTTATTGGTGGTAAAAAATTTTTAAGTGGAATCTTTAATATATGATAAATACTTTATTATTATGATTATTATTATTCTTTATGATTATTATTCTTTATGATTATTATTATTATTATGATTATTATTATTATTATTATTATATTCAGTTAAAAAATGTTCTGTAGTCTTTATTTTCGTTTCTATTATATAAATCATTTGCACCTGTTTTTTTTTCATCCTCTGTTGCCAATTATGTTAACACTTGAGCATTGAAGTACTTTCTTTGCTCTAATTATAATTTGTAAGCAATGTATATTTTGTTACATAAAATTTATTTCAAATATCTGAAAAGGTAAATGTAAAATTAACTTAACTCTGATTTACTTAATTGTGATAATTAGTAATTTAAAATCTGTAATTTCAATTACGATTATTCCTTACAAAAAAAATATAAAAAATTGCACAAGCATTGTATTTTATTTATGAAGATCATATTTTCTTTATCAGTTGTTAATATTTGGTTTTGAAAACTGATTAGTTAACGATAATTACAATTTGTAAGTTTAATGGAAAATTCACAGGCTAAAACTTTTTAATTTAATCGGAATAGTTAACGGTACAAATAACTTTAATATGAAACACATTTTTTTTGTGATATTAACCTACTGAAGAGCTCATTTTTATATAGAATTTTATTATAAAGAAAAGCTCAGGTGTTCAGTATCGATTGATCTGAGATTTTCTTTGTGATAAAATTAATTGTAAAAATTTAATCACTATTTAAAATGTAAATATAAAGGAAAATAGATTTGGTGATTCAGCAGATTATAGTTATTTGTACCGTTAATTTTTCCTATTAATTTAACTTTTGGCAAGTGAATTCTCCATTATACCTACAGAGTTTAATTTTCCTAACTAAATCAGTATTTCGCTTTGACCAAATATTTACAGTGGATAAATAAAATATGATGATCATAAATAAATCAAATCAACAAAGTTTACTGTAGAGTACAGTAATATATTTGTTGCAACTAATATTGTGGGGGTTTCCTTCCGCAGGGTTTTGCTTATTATTATTATTATTATTATTATTATTATTATTATTATTATTATTATTATTATTATTATTATTATTATTATTATTCATTCCTCTTCCCCACTCATTCAGGTGGTGAGTGGGGTGTGTGAATGTTTTTTTTGTAGCTAGAGTTTTTTTCTGTTATTACAATGTATCTGTTTTCCAGATAAAAGCACATTTTGAGAGATTATTTTGTTGTTTTTGTTTTCTGTATATATTTTTATAATGAATTGCTAAAGAAATCAGTTTGAGGGGTACAAGTCCCCAGGATGAAGAATGTAATGAGGAGCCCGTAAGTTTTTTTTGTGTATGATTACATTTTATGTAAGCTCTTTTAACTTTCTTTTTTTTCTAATCTTTTGTACATATGTCCACAGGTCTTTTCTTTTCTCGATGTTTTTTATTTTTGCTTGAACCTGAAGATGAAGATGCTTATGCTTGAAGATTATTTTTTATATACACAAACATTTTTTTCTTTTATTACTAATTATGAAATTGAATGAGTGCGGCCTTTGCATGTGTGAGAGAATGTGTTGCGAGTGACTAACCAACCACACTTACCACCAAATCGCTTGTCACTGGGAGCTTCCGCCTGCCGCATGCCCCACCAGCCTACTGCTTATGTCACCATCATTTTTTTTTTCCTGGGTGACCAAAAATACCTCTCATCCTCTAATTATTTTGAAAAGAACTTAAAGTATCCAAAGTAGCCAAAGAAGAAGACACATTGAATCTAAAAGGTAGTTGTTTACTGTTTATTATTCCATTTTCATTTTTTTTATAGTTTAGCGGTAGAGTATAGTATTTTTTTTATAGTATATAGTATAGTATTATTCTGCCTCTCAAGGGTGCCCTATACTTTTTCTTTGTCCGGAGTAAAATCCGCGACATACTTTTTGGCGCCCAACGTGGGGCGCTTTTGAGGTGCAGAGAGACAGTCTGCGAAGATGGAGAAGTATGAGAAGTTGCTAGAGGAGAATCAGAGGTTGCAAGAGCTGTATGAAAGGGAGAAAGAGCAGCGAAAGAAGTTAGAGGATGAGAATGCGGAGTTGTTACGAAAGTTGGAAAGTATGGGAGAGAGTGTGAAGAAGATGGACGTTGAAAATAAGGAAAGGTTTGCAAGTCTTGAATCTAAGATAGCCAGAATTAATTTAGTTGATGAAAGACTGAGTGTTGCTAGTTTTCCGAATGGACAAGAAGGAGCTTTAGGAGGTTTTGAGACTGTAGATAAAGAAGGGAGAAAAACTCATTCTACTCCCAAGGATGAAAAACTTGAAAAAGAGGATGAAGTAAAAGGTGAGAAAAAACCTGGTAAGAAAAAGAAGCAGATAAGTAGGAAACAAAGAAAGATTATGAGGATAGACAGAAAGCAAAAATTTTGTGTTAGTGCAGATGATTCTTTGTATAGTGAGAAAGATGAACAAGGCAAGAATGATTACATGAGTTATGGAGATGAGTCTGAATCTGAGAGTGAAAGGTCTGGTGTGGAAGTGCATAAGGGAATTTTGATACGAGAGGTTCCTAGAATAGAAAAGTTTAATGTGTATAGTAGTAGAAATGTAAATGAGTTTTTTGATGAGTTTGAAAACTATTGTAGGCATAAGTATCCAGATCATCCGGGTTATTGGGTGAAAGAGTTAGGAGAGTGTATGGAAGGTAGAATTTTAGAGTTTTATAAGAATGTAACCAGTGTGGGTACAGTAAAGTATGATGTGGTGAAAGAACGTGTGTGTGATCAGGTGGCAAGAGTAAGAGGAAGTATAAGATTTAAGAGAAAGGATGATTTTGAAAAAGCAAGAATAATGAAGAATGAGAATTTAGATAGTTATGCTCATAGGTTAGAGACATTGGCAAGAAAGAAGTATGGAAATGAAGGTATAGATGAATCGAAAGCGCTTGTAAGAAAGTTTTTAGATACTGTTCCAGAGCAGGTTGCTGAATGGTTTCACCTGAAAAGGAAAGAGAAAATGCGTTTGGGATCTGATAGGTTAAAGTGGGGAGAGATTTTGGAAATGCTGGAAGACAGACCGTTTGATGAAGAAGGGAAATATTACCCAAAGATTAAGGATAAAGTAGAAGTACAGATGGGGAGGAATTTTAGCCAGGGTTGGTATGATTGGCGCGGTGAACGAGAAGGGAAACAGACTATAAATGATAGGATGAATGCTAGTGTGCCAGTTCATAAATCTTACAGGGATGCGGTGATGGATCATTCGTTAGAAGATGTAGTTACAAGAGTAGTTAGGAAATGTTTAGGAGAAATAAATGGAGGAATGGGAGGTAGGAATTATAGTATAAGTAACCACCGGCAGGATAATGGTATGAATAACAGAGAGAGTGGAAATGTTGCTGAAAGACCTACCGTATATTATGGGAATGAGAGAGAAGCAGCTGTGGGACAGAGGATGCAAAGAATGAATGAGAGTGGAAGGAATGTGAATGAATGGCAGCAAGCGGGGTGTAGTTATTGTAAAAGGCCTGGTCATACAATAGCTGCATGCAGGAAAAGAATGAGATCGTGTTTTGGATGTGGTGGAGTAGGACATTTTGTGTATGAATGTAGGAATCCCAAGAGTAAATGTTTTGAGTGTGAGCAGTTGGGGCATGTTAGAAGGTATTGTCCGAATCTAAGGAATGTAGGTCATCCAGGGTTTAGCCAAGGGTCACCAGGAATTCCAGTGACCTATTCAATGGTTGGACCACCGGTGCAGCAGGTTACTTCACCATTACCTCAGCACCCACAGGTAAGTCAGCCGATGCCTCAACGCCAACAAGCTTCTCAAGAAGAGGTGGAACGTCAACTTCCTACTGGGTCGGGAAACATGTAGGTGTGGGGTCCAAGTGTACGTGTGGGGCCCCACCTAATTCAAGTGAGACTGAAAGAGATGTGACAGTGGGTTTATCAGTTATGAATGTTTTCTTTGGTTTAAATGATGGTATAAAACCTAGTCACTGCATGAGTGTGAGAGTGAAAATCAGAGGAATAGAAGTTGATGCGTTGCTTGATAGTGGGTGTGGTAAAAATCTAATATTTAGGGATGTGTTTGACAGAGTTCAGTTGTGTGGGGCCCAGCTGAGAGAGATAGATGGGGAACAAATTAAAGGTCTTGGTATGGTGCCTGTCAGTATTTTGGGTTCTGTGTATGAAAAAGTAAGTATGGCTGGAGTTCCTATGAAAGAGTGTGAGTATTTTGTATTAGATAAGGATAGCAGTAACTATATGATATGATTTTAGGGGTAAATTTTCTTAAGATTAATAGGTTGATTATAGATCCAGCAAGGAGATATATTAGGGGTACAGATCCAGAAGAAGGGGAAGAGTGGGGAGTATTCTTAAAATTCCCAAACCAGAAAGATCGGAAATATTTGAAAGGATATCAAGTGTATGCAAGCGAGAATGTTAAGTTTGATTCAAATGAGCCAAAGAAAGTTGGTTGAAAGAAAGAGGTTGGGGAAGGTATGCTTGAAAGTTCAATGGTTATGATAGATGGTAGCTTTGCCAAGGTGAAAGTTAAAAGA
This sequence comes from Trachelipus rathkii, assembly GCA_015478945.1. Taxonomy (NCBI): domain Eukaryota; kingdom Metazoa; phylum Arthropoda; class Malacostraca; order Isopoda; family Trachelipodidae; genus Trachelipus; species Trachelipus rathkii. The sequence goes on along the minus strand of JABUQX010006538.1, from coordinate 37,035 downwards.
GTGGCTCATGTGTATGATGGCATTTTAAATGTAGATGACCCTTTTGTTTATGTGCAAGTGAGACCAGATAAAAGAGGGCAGAAGCTTAGAGCAATTCAAAATGGTGATCTGTTGGGACGAATGTATACAGTTGTAGATGAATGTGACTTGTTTGAAGGCTTAGATGGGGAGAGGTATGAGTGCTATGCAAGTAATGGTGTCGAGGGATCACAGTTGCAAAAGGATAAGGAATGGACAAGAGAGAGGTTGCTGAGTGAGTTAGATATAGGAGATCAGTTGACTGATAGGGAAAAAGAAAGAATGATTGAAACTTTGTATGAATGTAAGCATGTATTAAGTAAGGGTGATAATGACATTGGGAATGCAAGGTTGTCTGAATTTCGTATAATACTGACTGACTCGACTCCTATTTACCAGCGACCACGACGTTTCCCTAAGCCTGTAACTGACGAGATTGAGACCCAGTGTGAAGAGTTAGTGAGAGCGGGAGTTTTGCAAGAAAGTGAATCACCATGGAATAGTCCGATTGTACCTATCCGAAAGCCAGATGGAAGTTTGAGATTGTGTGTAGACTATAGAAAGGTGAATGAAAGAACAGTGAAAGATAGATTTCCTATGTGCATGATTTCTGAATGTGTATATTCAATGTATGGGATGAAAGTGTTTACAAAGATGGACTTGGTTAGGGGGTACTATCAGATGCCTCTTGAAGCATCTGCTAGACCTGTGACAGCTTTTTCGACGGCACGAAAGCATTATGAATGGAAGCGATTGTCTTTTGGGTTAGCGAATGCACCTGCAGCATTTCAGAGAGCAATTGGGGGTTTGTTGAGTAAGTGGAAGAATAATGTACTAGTGTTCATAGATGACATTTTGATTATGACAAACGTATGAGGAGCATTTGAGTATGGTGAAGATGTCTTGAAACATTAGGCGGTGGGGTGAAAGTGAAACCTGCAAAGTGTGAATGGTTTAAGAAGAATGTAGAGTTTCTAGGACATGTTGTGAGTGAATCTGGTCTTCTGAAATCTCCAAAGTATATGAAGAAAGTATGTGAGTTTCCGAGACCCAGAACTGTGCGAGAGTTGAAATCATTTTTAGGATTGATAGAGTTTCAGAGAAAGTTTATAGAGGGGTGTTCAGGGATTGCTAAGCCTTTAACTGAACTGACTGGAATGAAAGGTAAGACTGTTTTGGTGTGGGATGATAGAATGATTGAGGCTTTTGAAAAGTTGAAAGAATGTGTGATGAATGATTTGGAACTGGCTTATCCAAACTATAGTATGAATGCTAATCCCCTTGAGTTATATACTGATGCTAGTGGATTTTGCATGGGAGGTTGGTTGTCACAAGTACAAGAAGTGAATGGAGTAGAGGTTAGAAGAGTGATTGGGTACGTTTCAAAAGCCTTCAGTACTGCAGAGCGAAAGTATTCAACCATTGAGCGAGAGTTGTCTGCTATTAGATTTTGTGTGAAAGCATTTAAAGGATTTTTGTATGGTGTGAAGTTTATTGTACGAATGGATCATCAACCTTTGGTATATCTGCACCGTATGCAAACAGTGGATAATAGGATTGCGAGAACAAAAGAGGATTTGAGTGAGTTTGATTATGAGATTGTATATACACCTGGTTCAAGTAATGTGATTGCTGATGGATTGTCACGAATGACTAGAGCGAATGAGGAAGAAGAGCAGAGTTTGAATCTGGAGTATTTGCCTAAAGGTTTATTAAAGTTACAAGAGAGTAAAGGGGGAGGTGACTCTATGTTTGAAAGTATTTTATATGGATTGAAGGATTTGAGGGAAGTGGGTTTAAAATGTAATTTGCCAGAAAATGTGAATGCTTTAAGAAAAGAAGTTATGAATGAATGTGTTAAACACCCTGAAAAATTAGGAATCATGAAAGTTAGGAATTATAAGAAAGAATTAGAGAGTATGTGTCAGCCTGGAGTTAAACCTATTCAGAATGTATTAGTAGTAGTGAGTGAGTTGTATGGAGTGACAGTGTATGTACATTATGGTTGTGAGAAACCGATTGTGTATAAGTCAGAAAAACTGAGGAAAAAGGAGTGTATATTTGTGCTACATTTGCAATGCTTAGATGACTGTCATTATAATTGGGTAGTGGAGAGAAAGAATTATGAGAGAATAATGGATGAATCAGATGGTGAATTAAACAAGATTGTGTATGAATCTGAAGTTGAATGTGGGGTTGATTGTGAAGTCCATGTAGAAGGTAGTGTAGTTAAAGGTAGCAGGAGAGATTGTTTTCATGGTGATAGGTGTATGACTGTGGATTTAAAAGTAAAAGATAGAAATTTATGTGGTTTAATTGATACTGGGGCACAGTTAAGTTTAGTAAGTAAAAGTGTGGTAAATGACTTAAAAGGAAAGGTGAGGGACTTGAAAGTAGTACCAGTTCGGTTAAGAATTCGGGGCTTAGGGCAGGATGAAGTGAGTGTTTCTGAAGCAGTTGAAATTAAATTTTCGGTAGGTAGTCCAGGAGTTACAGTGAATCAGATATGCTTGGTAATGAATGATGTTGATTTACCTTTTTGTTTTTTGTTAGGCATGGACTTTTTGAGTGAGAATAGATTAGTTGTAGATATGGTTGGTAATTCTTTAATTAAAGGAGATGAATGTATTGCAACATTTTGTATGGATGAATCCGAGAGATTAGATATGGCATTTGCTGGAGTGATTGAATTGGATACAAGAGATGAAAATGAGGTTTTGAGTGATCATGATATTTGGGAAATGCAGCAGATGAGTTCAGAAATAAAGGAGTTGAAAAAATGTGTTAAAGAAAGTAAGAATGTGAGTGAATGGCCTAAGGAACTGAATGACTTTGCTAGGTATAGGAATAGGTTTATGATTGATGAGGATGTCTTGTGTTTTGTAAAAATGGCGAAAGATGAATTTCTGGGTTGTGTTCCTGTGATGTCTTTGAATGCAATGATTGGACTGGTAATTGTCATGCATAGAGCATATGGTCATCCAGGGAAGCGAAAGTTGGTAGCATTGATGAAGAATGTAATTTTCCATCCTTATTTAATTCGAGTAGCTGTGGATGTTGCTACCACATGTGAAAGGTGTCAGAAGCGAAAGTGGCAAAGTCAGATTGTGCGTCCCCCTATTACAAAAATAGAAGTGAATGAACCATTTGAACTAGTTGCTGTTGATTGTGTGAGTTTGCCTAGAACGAGTCATGGGAATGTGGGTATGATTGTGATGGTAGACCATAGATCCAAGTATGCCTTTGCTGCACCTTTAAAGAATAAAACTAGTGCGAATGTTGCAAATGTAGTGAGCATGAATCTTTTTCCTATGATGTTTGCAAGGCCACAAAAGATTTTGTCTGACAATGGACCAGAGTTTAGGGGTGAATGTTTTGAAAGAATGTTAAGAGCATGGGATTCAGCATGTGATGATAACTCCGTATATGGCGTCGTCGAATGGATTGGCTGAAAGAACTGGTAAGACTTTGTGTGAAATGTTGCGAATGATGACTGAAGACTTGTATGGTTGGGATCAGGTTTTAGGGAAAGTCTTGTTTGCCTATAATAGCACGTTGCATTCCAGCTTGGGTACATCTCCACGGGAGTTTTTGCTAAAATTTGATAGTAGTATGAATGAAAAGGTGCAGTTGCCTGAGAGTGGAAAGCAGTACTGGAGGAAAGCAAATGAAAAGTTTCGATCTTTCAAAGTGTGGGTTTTATAGAAAAAGTTGTGATTGGAAGAGCAAATGAAAGTAAGATGGATGATAAGTACGTGGGTCCTTTTCAGGTGAAGCAAGTTTGGTTGAATGATTTGACGTATGTGCTAGAAAGAGTGAATGAAAATGGTGACATAAGTCAGGTTAGGGCTCATCAGAAGCAGTTGAGACTTTGGAGAATGCCTCCTGAATATTTGGTTCTGCATCCTGCATATGGGGTTTGGAAGGAGAATGAAAGTTGGTTAAAGAATGATAGTGGAATGAATGAGTTGAATGATAAAGAGATTGTGTTTATACAAAAGAAAGGTAGGAAATCCAAGAGGAGAAAGACTCGGAAAGTAGTTCCAGATTTTGATGAAAAGTCTAAAGCAGATAAGGAACAATTTAGAGAGGAATCGTTTGTTGGGTTTTGGCTGGATGATGATCCCTTTGGTGGGAACTTGATGGAAGTGGATAGGTCTGTGAGAGTAGAGGTAATTCAGGATAGTATTGTGGAATTGTTTAAAAGTTTGCAGAGTGAATGTGATTTTGAAGGTTTTGAAAGTTTTGGAGTAGATGTGGACAGTTTTTGCAAAGATGTTAGAATGACTCTGGATAACATTGTTAGAGGTATAAGAGAAAGTAGTAGTTTCCTAGGGTTTCAAGAGAGTGAAAGAGATGAAAGGAAGGAGATATGGATAACAGAGGTAGAGAAAGCTCAGCAATTGCTTGAAGATGAGGATAAAGCAGATGATGGTGAGATATTAGAAGAATTTCGTAATGAAGGTGAAACCCTGATGAATGTGTATGAAAGGCCGTGTACTAGAGCAAGTGGAAAG
>JABUQX010006538.1:22500-27500 GCA_015478945.1 Trachelipus rathkii | reverse complement strand
TTAGTATATATATTACAAAAATATTTTGAAACATTTTTTTCTCTATACTGTCTAACAATATAAATATATTATATATATATATATATATATATATATACGTATATATATATATATATATAATCAATATAGCTCACACATATCTACTGCTTATTGATATTTATATATATATATAACGTATAAAAGATTTAAATATATTTAATTTACTTATATATATATATATACTATATATATATATATAATATATATATATAAATTATATATATATAAATATATATATATATATATATATATATAATTATATATATATACTATATATAAACCTATTTGAAATTCAAAATCCAATAATAATATTTGGTATATATTATATATAATATATATATATATATATATATATATATATATATATAATATATATATAAATATATATATATATATTAACAATGTCTTATAGAATACCAATATATAAGTAATGGTTTCAATATATTATATACATTAATTGTACATATCCTATATATATATTTAGTATAGATTTGTCTGTAGAAACATATATACTATATATACTATAATATATATATATATTATATAAATTATACTTCATATGCCGTCCCTCCAGGCAGACAAAATGCTGCCATTCAGGCCATCACGAGTTCAAAGCAAGTGAACCGCTTACAATGAGAGCTGGTGATGCTCTCCATCAAAGAGCTGTATAATGAAAGGGTAAGACTACGTGAAAGTATGAAATCAAGACAGTGTAGATGAATAATATTCGTTCCAATTGATGCAAATTCAATTGCCAGAGTCAATTGGAGTAGAAGTGTTGATAAGATGAATAAAAGCCCCCTCCCCCCCCCCCAAAAAAAAAAACTTTCAAAGAAGGATCTGCGCAAGATTGGAACCATCCTAGACATGTAAAGCATACTCCATCCAGTTTTACCTTTAAAAAAGAGCAAGAAACTGCTGTGAAGAATCTCTGAAGATATCTAGATAAGATAAAAAAGGATTAAGAATGTGACGCCACTCTGTCTATTTGCTTGAATTTATATATATATTTTTTTTATTTTTAAAATTTTTTATATTTCATTGTGTTTTAATAATTTGTAAATTTTTTTTTAGTTCTGAATGGAGGAGACCAAGGCATATAGAAGTCCTCGAAACGTTAAACTATCTGATTCCTCGACGCTTTCAGTTAGTGGCTCTTGAGTGTGTCCTTGTATTTTTCTCATTGATACGCGTGTTTTCAAATAATATTGTTTAATATTTACAAGCTTTGAGTTGTTGAAATCGAGCTTCTTTAATTTAAAATTCCTACTAGTCATCGTATAGTATAGTAGTAATATATGTATATATGATATTATTATAATAAAGTAGTATAATAATAGTACTAAATCATATATGTATATAAGGTACTAATATAGGTATAATGTATAATATACTATATATATATTACTTATAATAATATAATTATATACTATATATATTGTATATATATGTATATGTTATATTATATATATATATAATAATAATATATATATATATATATATAATAGTAATATGATATATATATATACTATATTTACTATATATATATATATATATATATATATATATGTATATATATATATATATATATATATATATAATTATATATATATAGATATATAATATAGATATATATATAGCGAAGTATTACATTATTATTATATATATATATGAATAGTAGATATATATTTACTTATATATGTTGTAACTGAGTCGCATGATGGTTATATATATATATATATATATACTATAATATATACTATATAAGATATACGTTAAGTATACATATATATATAATTATATATTATATTACTAATATACGTAATATATATATTATACTCACCTAATTATATATTATTATATATATTTTATATATATATATATTATATTATATATATGATATATTATATATATATATATTATACTATATTATATATATATCATATATATATAATATATATATATATAAATATATACTATATTATTATATTATAATATAGAAGTATATATATATATATATATATATATTAATATATATATATATATATTTATATATTACTCTATATATATATATATATATATAAATACATTAATATATAAGTATTAACTACCTCACCTGTCTCCGATACTGATCACGATCTTAACTTAGTGATTAGCATATACTCATATTATCGACCTGTCAGTACATCCGATAATATGGGTTGTAATACACCCTGACCCAATAGTATACTACTAGTATATATATAAATTATATATATATGAATATGAATACTTCATGATAATACTAATATATATACTATACTTATATATATATATATATATATATATAGTATATTTAGAAAGAAATTAGTTTATGCTTTTAAATTTTAAATGAATAAAATAAAATAAATTTCAGGTCTGTAAAGAATCACGTCAAGAATCGCAAGAAGAAAAATGTCGACTTTGTCACCCAGGACAAGGAGTCCCAAAAATATTTATTTTAACAAATAAAATTTAATATAAAATTAAAATCATGGCCATTGAAGAGAGATAGATAGAGATAGATAGAGATAGATAGATAGAGCAGATAGACGGAGAGATGGAAGAGACCGGTGGAGAAAAGACTGACGCCGGTTCGATGACCGACGGACACCGGAGAGAGAGATGTCGAGAGAGGAGAGAGACGAGAGAGAAGATTATATATAGTACTTACGTAGTACTAATATAATATATATAGCTATTTATATATACCTCTAGTAAATATTAATAATATATATTAGTATAGCTATTGTAATTATATAGATATATATATATAATAATATAGTATATATATATAATCAATTATATTATAAAATATATATATATATATATTATATATAATATATATTATTATACTATATATATATATATTGACTAAGTCATTAGACTTATATATATATATATATATATATATATAACTAATAGTATACTACTATAGTCGGTTTACTATACAATGATATATGTAATATACGTATCTATATATATATATTTAGGCGTAATATATATAGATATTAGTAATGAATGAATATCTATAAAATATATTATGAAATTATAACTGATACCTATATTATAGTATAGCTATATTAACTATATATATATTATGTATATAATGTATATATATATTTTTATATTATATATAAATATAGTATACCGGTTTAATTACTTATACTATCATATATATATTGCACTATACACTATATATACAGTTATATAGTAATATAACTAGAGAATATATAGATATACTATATTTAAGACAATAAAGGGTAGTATTCATAACTCTCACACGTGTAGCTACATTTATATTATATAGTATATATACTTCCACTCTTTTAGTCTTAAATATAGTCAAATATATACGTATATCTGACTATATATATATGTATATAAATATATTAATATTTAATAATGTTACTCCATGGATAGTCACAAATCCTTAGGCAAGGGTAATTTACTACATCCATATATACTAGACTTATATGCTATAATATAATGCACTCTATATATAGTACCTATATCCGTATATACTATAGCTAGATAATATATATAACTATCCTTATATCCATATTATATATACTTTAACTATATTATATTATAAGGTATGATATAAAACATATATATACTATAATATATATATAGTATATATATATATATATACTAGTATATATATATATAATACTATTATTAGGCTATATATAGTATATATATATATATAATAATATTATATATAATATATATATATATATCGATTATATATATATATATATATACATATAATATATACGTAATATATAACTACTAGCGATACGTAGTACACTTAATACTATATTATATCTATATATATATATATAGTGTTACTATATATATACTACTATATACTTATATATATATACTATAATACATACACTTACTTATCTATGGACTCATCCCTTGTCATTAAAATATATACTATAATATACTTTATACTATAATTATATACACGTACCTATCATATGTTGCGGTCTACTGTAATATAATATATAATATATATATACTTTACCTATGATATACTATATCTAGGAATTATATCTATACTAATCCTACACACATAGCTCATCTATACCCTTTTTTTTCTATAAATCCTATTATATTGTAAGTTTATAATAACTATATTAGTTACACCGCTCCTCTATTAATATTAGTTATGCGCATTCAGTGTAGGAACATAACAACTCCCGCCCTAGTGTACAACACTGAATCCTCGATGTGAATCTTTGAGATTCTCCTAATCTTCAGTATATTCTGTGGAACTTAAAAAATCTAATTCCCTCCTTCTCACTACAATAATCTGTGCTTCTGCTATGATTTCTCCTAAAGCAGAACAGATTTTCATGTCTTTTTTTGATTACCTTACTACTTCTCAACCCTGAGACTTGTATATCTTCTCATACCAAATACTGACGGTCCTCCTATTTAGAGGATTTTCAATGTACATAACACTGAATGGTTGGGGTCCTCTCATTACCGATTGTAGGATGGTGAACACTCACCGAGAAGAGCCGGAATCGCGCCTCTCAGACATTCCCTCAATCGACTCCCTGCCGAAGCTCAACTAATTAAAGCCACCCCGACACAGCATTCCGGAATCGCTCCCTAACCAATTCCCTTATGAACACCCACCGTTGACCCCATGCTTTCACTGAGCGAGTGAGGTCCGGCTCTCTCTCCTAACATAATACACCACTTTCGCCCTATCGGCTAAAGTCTGAACCACAACCTCTTACCCTTAAACTCTTAATTAATACTGTCTCTCAACAGCTCCATCCTGCCCTACTCGTTTTTCTGGCACTTTTGATGGGCATTGAAGGCGGCCGGGCCATTGCGTCCTCGCTCTACCTCGTAACTATAATTGGACAAAATGAACTGCCTTGTCCTTCGGTGACGCTTCGACTTTCTGCCGAAAAGGT
>JABUQX010006538.1:5000-7500 GCA_015478945.1 Trachelipus rathkii | reverse complement strand
TTCGCTGATAAAAACATTTTCAGTCTAATTTCAAACTATTACGACTTACAATGGGAAAGTTAAAAAAAAAAAAAATGTAAAATAATGAAATTAAGAATTTAAATCTAAATTGGTGAAATTCTTTTCCTCATTCTTTGGCTAATCTTTTGAGCAGTGCTTAACTTCTGCTATTTAAAGCACCATAAAATAATCATGCTTTTCATAGGCGAAACTAGAGGGGGCCTGGGGCATGCCCCCTCCCCCGTTATTGCCAGCTGGTTTTACAGAAATTTGCTTAATTAATGAAAATTCATAATTGTCTAGTTAAAATTCTGAGATCAGAAAAATTCACTAGTTACACGCTTATAGTGGGCGGTTATTTGACTTTGCATGTTAGTCCATGTATTGTGTAATTTTTCCTCTGTAGATTTTGCATGTTGCATACGCATTTATAGGATTGGGATATTACATACTTTAGGTTGACTGGAACAGTATCGAAATGCCCTTGTGGCTTTTAGCTGTCTCTATTTTTCTTGTTTTAACCTGTCTTTTTTGTTTGAAAAATCGGCTTAGCACCAATATGTCATTAAAGGAGTAGAAAACAGAAAGAAAAATTATTATAACACATAAGAAAAAATATTTTCTCAGTTTGTGTATGCATGTTTTTTCTTCTTTTTCTCTGTTTCTCGTTCTGTCTCAATTGTTAAATGCATGACTTGGAGTTGCAGAAAGTTCCCATTAATGTAAATAATTATTTACATTTTTTAAGTGGTCAAAATTTTTAGCAAACGATTCTCTGCTATGTCATAAAATTTAGCTTCCGATTCGCTTCCCCATTTAAAACAGCAAAAGAATTAACTGCCGATCTCTTTCCTAAAAATGTTACAGTTACCGGTCCGGCAACCGAAATCAGTTTACCACTGATTATATCGGACGTTCACATAAAAGATCTGCACCGACTGATAATTAACCGGTCAGTGGTTAATGTCTAATGGAATAAGACTTTTTCACTCTTTGGGGGCTTGACAGTACATTCAATATAGGAGTTCACCTACAAGAGCTGATTTTTGTCTCCCTAATCCACCCGTTATCGGCATTATACTCTTGATAGTAATTTATAAATCGACTGTACCCGCTCTTAGGCTCCTTGGACCAGTCCTTTACTCGTTCTTAGGCCTGTCCTTTACTCGCTCTTGGACCTGTTCTTTACTCGCCTTTGGACCTGTCCATTACTCGCCCTTGGGCCTGTCCTTTACCCGCTCTTGGGCCAGTCCTTACCCGCTCTTGGGCCTGTTCTTTACTCTCTTTTGGACCTGTCCTTTTCTCCCTCTTGGACGTGTTCTTTACTCGCCTTTGAACCTGTCCATTACTCGCCCTTGGGCCAGTCCTTTACCCACTTTGGAGCCTGTCCTTTACCTGCCATTGGACCGGTCCTTTATCAGCTCTTGGGCCTGTTCTTTACTCCCTTGGGCCTGTCATTTACCAGCTATTGACCTGTCCTTTATCCGCCCTGAAAGCATGTACTTTACCCGCTCCTGGACTTGTCCTTTACCAGCCCTTGGGCCTGTCCTTTACCAGTTCCATGGGCTGTCCTTACAGAGTTCCATGGACTTAAAAGTACCTTCTCAGACTTCAACCAAACCCCAATTTTTAAATCTTTTAAAAATAAAACAAATACATTTGAAAATTTGAGAAATTTTCAGTAACAAATCAGAAAACATTATTACGAATCCATTTGTCTTCAAACGTTGTACTGCATTAAACTGTCCAATGAGTGTCGCAAAAAAATGACATTATTTATAATAAAGTAGTTTCACCAAATCATTTTCTAATAAGAAAATATACGAAAAGATTCGTTTTGTGACATTTTTGTCACTTTATCGCTGAAGTATTTTTTTCTGTGTAAAAAATGTTACTAATTCTCAAGATAATAACTTAGATAATAAACCCGTTTATTTATCAATATTTGATGTGATCCATGATATAGTGGTTAAAACCTATTCCTGCCATCTACGAGACCCGTGTTCAATATCCGTTTTCTGACCTTTAATATATATATATATATAATATATATTATATATATATATATATATAATATATATATATATATTATATATTATATATATATATATTATTATATATAATATATTATATACTATTATATATATATAATATATATATATAATATAATAAATCGTGTTTCTTTAACACTATTTTAATATTTGAAATTGAGAATGTGTTTTTATAGCAACGGTGAGGAATAACAGACATTGCTCCTGTGTTTGAATAAAATTGTCATCATTTCTCAGCTTCGTAAAATCAGATCGAACAAATATTTACATCATATTCTTTTGTTCACTGAAGACAGAATAATTTTGAGGAAGTTATTGAATCTTTTACCAAAATATATGCATGCAGTATATATATATATATATATATATATATATATATAATATATATAATATATATTTATATAAATATATATATAATATATATATATATATATATATATATAGTATAT
>JABUQX010006537.1:7500-65165 GCA_015478945.1 Trachelipus rathkii | reverse complement strand
TATTGTTCTGATTGGAAAGGAAAAAAGGTGATGAATACAAGATGAGTTATGACAAAAAAGGAAATTGAAAGAAGACAGGGATGGAAGGCAAGGATGGTAGTAAGAGGATTCGAGAAAAGAAAAAGGATCTAGTAACAGATGCTCCGACATGTGCTACGGAAACACTAAAACTGTGTATTGCAATTATGGGACGGTATGGATGGTCGTGCAAAAGTATGGACATAAAAACAGCGTACCTGCAAGGAGATGAAATAACAAGAGAGGTTTACATCAAGCCACCAAAGGAAGCAAAAAGTGGTAACGTGTGGAGCTTACGGGTTAAAGGATGCAGCCCGAATATGGTATGAGAAATTGTTGAGGGTGATACAGGAGACAGGAGGTAAAAAAAGTTTTATTAATCCTACCGTCTATAGGTGGAGTAGGAAGAATCGGTTAATAGGTGTTATGTTTTCCCACGTAGACTACTTGTTATATGGAGGAACAAAAGAATTTGAACGGGAGGTGATAGGGAACTTGAAGAGACATTTAAAAATCGGAAATGAGGAAGAAGGACGTTTTAAATACATAGGAGTTGAGATAGAAGAAAGGGAGGAGCATATTATCCTTAGTCAGAATAAATACATACAAGAAATTAGAAAGGACAGGGAATTATACTGTAAGATTGAAAATAGTAGGGAGTTAACAAATAGAGAGATGACAAGGTACAGATCACATATAGGGAAACTTAATTGGATAGGACAACACACAAGACCAGACATATCCTTTGATGTTAGTGTATTAAGTAAACACAACAAACAGGCAACAGGGATAAATATGAAAGAAGTAGATAGAGTAATAGAAAAGGTGAGGAAGAAAGAAATGAATGTGGAATTGGATAAACTGAAGGGAAGTAAGCTAGAATTTGAGATTTTTACAGATGCTTCATTTGGTAATGTGGAAGGTATGAAATCGCAGATCGGTTATTTGATAGGGATAAGGGATGAGTTAGGGAATAAATGTCCTTTGCTGTGGAAATCAGGAGTTGCAAAAAGGATAGCCAGGTCCACTATAGAAGCAGAAACATTAGCCTTAAATGAAGGGATTGATGCGGGAATGTATTTGAGAGAATTATGGGAATTATGGACAGAATTGACGAATGAGGTAATAGAGATAAGAGTGAAAGTAGACAGTAAAACCCTGGTAAATGCTTTGAGGTCAACATCAGGTGTATTGAATAAAAGATTAAGGATTGATATCGGGTGTTTAAAAGAAAGGTTAGAAAAGAAAGAAGTAAAAGAAATTGAGTGGATACCTACAGAGAAACAAATAGCTGATGTGTTAACAAAAGATAGGGTAAATGTGAAGAATATTAAACAATATATGGAAAAAGGGAATGAAGAGTAAAAGAAAAGAAAGGGGAGAAAAAAGGGGTAAGATTGATTTTTTTTAGGTACGTATGATGTGGAAAGGAACAAAAGAAACAGTAAGTGATGTATGGTCAATAATTCAACAGAAAACAGGTTAGTAAACAATAGACCCTGTTAAGAGGGGTTATAGAGAATCCATATGGTCCATTAAATCTGCCTCTCTTTCTTGGATCAAATGTTAAATATATAAATTATTTTCTCGTCTTGTAATATTGAATTGTATATATTATCAAATAGAATTAAGAATAAACTTATAAGATATAAGTTATTCAAAAAGGTCATGCTTCAGTTGATTAATTAATGGTGATGGTATCATCGATATGAGAGAGCCAAACAAGAGGGACACAATAATGTTGATGAGGGACTATTAGTCCTTATAGTTCTTAAGCGTGTCTCACTATTGTGTGTGTGTGTGTTGTAGTATTTATAAGCCTTGATATTAATTTAACAAACTAATTTAACTAAATGAAGATAATTAACACTAACATAATTCATCCTCTATATTTTTCTTTCACTGGTCTTCTTTGCTTTCATCAATATTATTATTATAAATTAAAATTGGCATTAAAAGGTATTATATTGCTTATTCGTAATTGTTTTAATATTCTGGGCCTTATATATATATATATATATATATATATATATAGGTATATATATATATATAACAACAACAACCTTATCATCAACATTCTTGCTGTTGATATATATATATATATATATATATATATATATACTGCTATATATATATATATATATATATATATAACAACAACTTTCCCTGCTGCTGCTGCTGCGCACTATATGCTGCTGCTGCTGCTGCTCATCTTAATATATATATATTAGTGATGGGCCGATTATGAAATTTTGCCTTAGACGATGACGATTAGAGCAAATTTTGACGATGACGATTAATTGAAAAAAAACATTTAAATTACTCTCTCTCTCTCTCTCTCTCTCTCTCTCTCTCTCTCTCTCTCTCTCTCTCTCTCTCTCTCTCTCTCTCTCTCTCTCTCTCTCTCTCTCTCTCTCTCTCTCTCTCTCTCTCTCTCTCTCTCTCTCTCTCTCTCTCTCTCTATATATATATATATATATATTAGTTATATTATATATATATTATATATATATATATATATATATATATATATATATATATATATATATATTATATATATATATATATATATATATATATATATATATATATATATATATATATATATATATATATATATATATATATATATATATATATATATATATATATTATATATATATATATATATATATATATATATATATATATATATATATATATATATATATATAATAATAACTGTATATGTATATAATATATGTACCCCTATATTAATATAATAATATATATAACATATATAACTTAACCTTAACTTATAGCAACCAATATATATAGCATAACAGCATAGCATAATATGCTATATATACTGTATATAAGGCTGTGAGCAGGGGTAGAGGTTCAACCTCGAGTATTTTGCTTCGATCAAAAATTTTTGATTCACATAGAATCTCATATAATAATAATAATAATAATAATAATAATAATAATAATAATAATAATAGTTAATCAATGAAAATGAAAAGTATTTATTAATGGAAATGAGGAGACACGTTTGTGGTCCGTAACGATTTCTTAGGTCAAGTGGCTGTTCCTCATATATGTATAAAATATTTAGACCAGGGACTTAAATGTAAAGTTCCAAGTTTGCAGATGATATCAAATTGGCTACCTCAGTAAGGAGCATAATGATTTATGTATAAAGATTTAAAAGATAAGGAGGGAGCTGTAATCGTTGATGGGATGAGCAGGTTCATTCCTTCTTCAGATAAAATTTTTCTTTCCTCATTCATTCCTTCTAAAAACTAAATCTTCTTCCCTCATAATCCATGGTTCGATCGTTAACGTACTTGTTCTCTGGCCATTCAGGCTGGAGACAATGCTTATCGGGGGTGGAAAAGTTCTCTTCTCCTATCACTCTCGCTAATTTTCATTCAGCTAGAAATCGTTGCAGGGATACTTTCGACGAGCAAAGCGGGCTTTCATCAAGCGAAAGTGCGCTAACCTCCTTGACAAATCTTTCATCTCTAACAACTTCTGTATAAATCTGCCTTTCCTCCTCTTATTCGATCTGATGATTCTGTTGCTAATTCTCCAACTGAAAAGGCTAATATCTTCGGCCCGGGATAATCTCTTATATTCTCTATGTCTCAATACTAGCACTTTCCCTCCCTCAGTGTTGGAAGCTCTCACATGTCCAACCTATTCCGAAAAAAGGAACCCGCTCTGATCCTTCTAACTATCGCCCTGTAGCTCTCACTTGTATTCTATCTAAGATCTTTAGTCTACTCAACTCACTTCTTAGATCTGGAATCTCATTCCACTCCCGTCCCGCCAGTACGGCTCTCGTTACACGAAGTCTACTGACGATATACATTCCTATCTAACCGATTTATGGTTTTTAGCTCTTAGAACTACGGGGATACTTGGGTGGTGGCGCTTGACATATACAAAGCATTTAACCGAGTATGGCACGCGTCACTGCTCTCCAAGCTCCCCTCCTTTTGGTTTCCTCCTTCTCTTTGCTTACTTGTATCTAGCTTTCTTTCAAATCGCTCAATATCATTTGTGTTGATGGGGCTACTTCTTCTTTTCGTTCAGTAATTTGTGTTCCTCAAAAGGTTCTGTCTTATCTCCCTATACTTTATTCTACTTTTCATTAATGATCTCACCTTCCGCCATTATGATGTTTACTCGTATGCCGATTACAAGAAAATCTGATTCAATATACGATATCAATTCTACTCTACTTCTGTAGCCTCAAATCTTCAGCTTTTCCGATGTTGAATAACGCTGATGGATATCACTCACCGCTAAATTCAATTCTTTAAAAAACCCAACAACTACAAATCTCCCTTCTCAATACCTTCTAACTTTCTATCTTTTGACGGTTCTGTCGTCTCTCCTGTTGATAATATAAGCATCCTTGGCCTTAACATGAAAAAAAAATGTCTTGGAAACCTCACATCTAACAGGTTTGCTAGGGCGGCCTCAAAAGAAACTGGGAGTTCTGTTTAGCTGTGAGACTTTCCTCCTTTCTCAGTTGCTCAGCTGGGGTCATCCGCCCATGTATGGTACTGCTCTCATATCTGGAGGCTCTGGTTTCACCGACTTTGGAGAGATCGGAGTCAACGGCAAGAGCTTATAAACTGTTCTGTACTGTTGCTTTAAATCTATCCTATAGGTACTGCAGCGGCAGATGCTCAACTTTCCAATCGCGTGCCACCACCTTTAAGACGCCCTCGTAGCACGAGGGGTGCTGTATCTGCGCACGGATTTTGTGTTGACAGTGGTAACTCCAGGCTAGTTTGCTGTGGTGCTTCCTTTTTTCCCTCTGTTCTGTGAATTCTCTTCCATCTTCTGTATTTCCTACTGAATTTAATCTCCTCACTTTAAAGCCTGCGTCTGTGCTCATATGCGTAATTTGCGCTAGAGGATGAACCTTACTACACCCCTCCTTGAATATGGCTCTGCCGTAGTGGTGGTGACAACTGTAAAAAAATAAGTGTGAATGAACACAGATATGTGGCAGATGAGACTGGATCTCCTACTCCCATCAAAAACATCATTCAGATTATCCCAGAAAATCATTGCTCTCTTAAACATTACCCTCAGATGGACCATATGTGCAACCACAAATTTTGACCTTTTCAAACTTAAAGATTTAACCTTTAGAATTCTAGTACTCACACACACAAAATCTACCATAGCTCTCTACTACAATTCACTCAGAATTGCAAATCCTTCTATCCCCCTCTCATTCCTTTCCACAGCAACACAAACACATTTCACACTACACCACTCATTTTCGGTTTCCTTTCATCTTTGTTTCAGTCACAGCGAGCAAATCAAATTTACCCTTTCTAAATACATCCATCACCTCTCTCCTCTTCTCCTCAGCATTTATTCCTCTATTTCATACAGATGTACCATTCATACATTTTCACCGAAGGATAGAAGGCCGCTTCTGCGATCATGACCTTCTCTGAGGCATGCATTAGCATTCCTGGCAAGATGAGTGGTAGTGGGCAGCCAACAACTACCACCGTCCCTTAGTCGCCTTCTACGACACACAGGATATACCCCTTCACGTATGGATATAAGGGATAAGGAAGTGTCTGTAGATGTTGTCTAGAAAGAGGTGGATATAAGTATTTGTATATGATATGTTGTCTGGAGGATGAGTGTGGATATGAACGCATAACAGAAAGGCGAACCATTAGGCACTGGAATGTCATACATACCATAATCAAAATGGGTATATATAACAACATATATATATATATATATATATATATGCTATATATGCTGCTATATAACAACAGCATGTAGTATATATACTATCACTGCTCTGCTCTATATATACCTATTTATTATTATTATTATTATTATTATTATTATTATTATTATTATTATTATTTATTATTATTATTATTATTATTATTATTTTAATATTATTCAAAATTCTTAATATTTGTTCAGTATCAGCAAAATAATCGGCAAAAATTTGCGATGACGATGACGATATAAAAAAAATATGCTGATTTTGCTGATGACGATGACGATTAATGGTCCCATCACTAACTATAATATATATATATATATATAGCAATATATATATATATGCTATATATATGCTATATAACAACATATATATATATATATGAAGAACTAGTCTGGGGTCAGCCTTCCAACGAAAAGTATAGATTTTCTTTCCTTTAAAAATTTTTATTTTTATATTATTTTCTTCTTATTTTTATGTCACTTGTATTAATTGAAAGATAATTTTATTTTAGTTTTATTTAGTTATTATTTACAATTTATAACGTCGTGCGCTAAGATTGTTTGTTTATATCTCTCTCAATTGCCGGCATAGAAAAATAACTACAATGGTCGAGGACATGGAGCCATTTGAGGGGCAATTTGCCAACCGTTACAACTTTACAATTATGGCATTTTGCGCCATATTTTCGTAATTATTACGAAGTATTCACATCAAATATACTATAGTTTTTTTTTAATATATTGTGAAATTTTCCGGTTTGTTGCAAGTCGTGACTTTGGAGGGTGAATTTCCAAGTTTACTTGGAGATTCACACCTGAACACCCAGCCACTTCTAAAATACTTAATTTTAGAGGAATAGAGAAGATTAAGTGAAAATTCAAGTAGTAGAGGAAACTTAAATCTAACAAAATGACTATACCTAAAAGTAATCAACATGTTACATGAAAGTTTCACCTTTATATCACTTATCACAAGAGTATACTGGCATTAGAATATATAAACTTTAGCACCAATAGAAATTTTCTTTATAAATCATCTAATTCTTCACATTCATTATTTAACATAAAATATGGCTTTACATTTATTAAATTTTCACATTGTACTTGATTATTCTTATTTATGCACATATTATTTCCAGATAACTTTACTATGGGATAGGGACCATGATATATGGGTTCTAGTTTGTTTCTGCCATACTGCTGTTTTTTAACTAATACAAATTTTGCATCTTGCAGACTATTTGGCACATATATTTTGGGGTTCTTGGCAGTAAATTCTGGAGACAGAGAGAGTCCTAAGAATAATTTTAGTTTTTCAGCGTAAGTTTTCATGGACATAGGGAAGGAGGACTCCAGCTGATCTATTAATGCTCCAGGGAGAGTTGGATTTTGACCCATCATTAAGATGGCAGGGGTGATTCCTTCTGAATTCAATGGGGCAGTACGCAGACACAATAGCACAATGGGGAGAAGATCTAGCCAATATTTTCACATCTTCCAACTCATCCGACAGCATGGCTCGCAAAGATCTCAACAATGTTCTATGGGAGTTTTCGATGAGGCCATTGCTTTTGTGGGGTATAGGCCGGAGGCCAAGAGATTATGCCGGATCCCTAACTCACTCCACACACACTCTTGAATAAGTCCGACGTAAACTGCGTTCCTCTATCAGAAATGTAAGTTCCTACCACTCCAGCTATGGGTAGAAATTCTCTAGTAATTACCTCCACTATGGTTGAGGTTTCTATGTTTTTTAAAGGAAAGGGAAAGCAAAGAGATAACGGGAGAACCTATCAATCAATGTTAAAAGGTACTTATAGCTTTTGCATTGAAGCATTTTAAGAATGTCAATATGGACTACTTGAAATTTGGCCGATACTGGCCTATAAGATTCATATGGAGGGCTTATTTTGCGAAAAGATTTAGATCTCTGACATGCATCACAACTTTGTACAAATTGCTTTACGTACTTTGGCATATTTTTTCATACAAAGCGCTTTCTAAGGGATGCCAGAGTTTTCTTAACACCAAAATGCCCTAAAGAGTGAGAATAAGAAATAACAGGAAGAATAAAGGATTCTGGAACAAAGACACGTGGTGAAAGTGGAATAGATTCATCAACGACTAGTGAGACCAAGTCATTCCTATAATAATAGAGTCTTTTTGTAAGCTTAAGACCTGTATTTTCTTGGTTATTTAAATATTTCTGAAGTTGTACATCAGCTTCTTGTGCTGCTTGCAGTTCTTTGTAGTCAATCTTACACTGAAAAAGCTTAAATACATCATTGGCGGAAATATTGAAAATTGATGCAAGAGCATAACCGTCATCCTCTGTTGAAGAATTCTGCTGGGGTAGAAAATCTGGTGACACCAAGACTTCATCACAGGATACTTCTGGAATGACTTCTGCTTCAGGTATCTGATCTCCAATTTGAAGAGAAGAGCTTGTTGCTGAATCTATTTCTACTTTTTCTGCAGAAGTGGAAGGAGTGGGCAAATTTGATGGCCATTCAGTGGTTCTCTGAGCTGGATTTCTACTCAGAAATCTGCAAGAATATTTTCTTCAGATTTAATATGATGTACAGTCAAATCATACTCTGACAAGAAAGTTAGGTAACGCTGCTCCCTTGCTAGCAAGTGATTAGCATCAGTCTCTTTTTTAAGTGACTGTGTGACTGAAAGATTGTCACAAAACACATCTACCTTTCTTGCTTCTACTATATGGGAAAATTTCTTAATTGTTTTAACCAAGGCAAGGAGTTCCTTGCTATATATACTATAACCAATTTCAGTAGGATTCAATCGATAACTGTAAAATCCAAGCGGAACTGTTTTTTCATTTTCTGTAGAAACTACCACACCTGCCAAGGCTGTCTGACTAGCATCAGTGAAAACAGATATTTGAGCATTATTAGAAGGAAAACCCAAAGGTATAGCATTTTTGAGGGCCAATTTGGCCATATTAAAGGCTTCTTCTGCCTCAGGATTCCATTTTACTCTGCGTTGAGAGTATGGTGCACCTTTGAGAAAAGAAAGAGGAGAAATAATTTCAGAAATACCAGGAAGAGAAGAGCGAAAATAGTTTAGACTGCCTATGAAAGAACGTAAATCTTTGATAGTCTTGGGTTTTGGGATATTCATAATAGCAGTGGTTTTATCCTCATTAAAGAACATGGAGCCTTCAGACACATCAAAACCTAAATATGTAACCCGAGACTGTCCAATTTGGCACTTATCAGCACTAAGTCTCAAATTAAAAGATTTCAACCGGTCTAGTACCATTTCTAAAATCTTCATGTGTTCATCATGAGTAGGAGTGGCGATGAGGATTTCATCAATATATATATATAAAAATGTTAGGGATTTTAGAAAGAATTAAAGATATGTATTTTGTAAAACTAGTGGGACTGGAATGGAAGCCTTCTACAATACTATTATATGAGAAACTGCCAAAAGGGGTATTTAAGAATTTTCGACAATCAGGGTGGACTTTAAGGTTATAAAATGCCTTTTTTAAGTCTAAAACAGAAAATACTTTACACCCATGAAGTAAGTTCGTAAAGTCATTTAAGTTGGGGAGACTGAAATTGTCTCGAGCAGCTCGTTTGTTCAGTAATCTCAGATCGGCTACTATTCGGACTCCACCACTAGGTTTAGAAAGTACCGAAATCGGAAATCCCCAAGGTGAGTGTGAGGGAGAAAGTACCCCAGCATTTACTAACCTGCCTATCTCTTCTTTGGCCTTATCATATAAACTAGTAGAGATTCTGCGACTTTTAATGTTTATTGGGGAACCCATAACTTTAAATTTATAAGGAATTAGTTCATTTAAGGAATTTTGTTCAGCGGGGGAAAGAGGAAATTTTGTAAAGCCTATTTCACTTGTATTATTAAATTCATTTTCATTATTAATATCACTTTTATTCACACTAATTTCATTGCTATTTTTATTACACTTGTAGGAGGCATTGTCCTGATAGCTACCCCCAGGGATATTATTATTATAATTATTATCTCTCACATTAACATTTTCTAAAATCATCAAACAACATTTTATATTCACCTAATAGAGAAGTATAAAGAGAAGGCGCAGAAGGGAGTTTAGGAGAAAGAGTTAAATTTATATAATTAAAATCATTTGTTATGGGTAGTGCTTCAGAATCATTCCCTTGAATGACTTTACATGATAGACCAGTTGTGGCATCAATTATAATATTTGAGCTAAAATCTAGGTTAAATTTATATTTAGTAAAAAATCTATCCCTAAAATATTATCAATTACATCAGCGATTAAAAATATATGCTCATAGTCCTTTAGCAGGAAATTTAATTTTTTAGTTATACAATCATAAATGTTAATCTGACTTCCATTAGCAGCTGTAAGAAAGCCAATAGGATCTTTCCTTTGTTCTGCAGAAGCCTTTAAAATGAACTCCCCGTATCTAACAAAAATAATTGCTTAGAATTAGCGTCATATATACGAAGGAGACAATTAATTGCAAAATTTTTACATTCGTTTACATTTAAAACTTTGGGAAGCACTGACCCATTGCAAGAATCTGCATTTTCAACCCACATCGCAGTATTTTGGCTTGGAATTAAAGATTCCAGCCCTATAACTGACTTTTCGCTACCTTGATAATGCATATCCTCACCCTTAACATTAATATCGGAGAAAATAAAATTTTCCCTATACCAAGATTCATTTTCACTCAACTGAGAAGCTCTCTCGCATAAAACAGATTGTTTTACGCCATTAGTAGCATTTTCACTTGAATGAACATGAACCTGGATATTATTTTTATTAGCATACAAAATTGTATCATATATTGTAATTATTATTCGAATTTGGTTGGGGGTAGCTGTCCTCCCTAATACGTTCTATATTATTAAAACTACTTTTGTACTTACAAATTTTACGAGTTACCACTGGATTAAAACGCACTTTCTTTGTACAGGGGCGTAACTCCACCCCTATGCTTAGTTTCCCTGCGAAGGTAGGGAAGTAGGTCCAGCATTGTTTTGTGATGGCGCTTGTGCCAACAAATGAGCCATTTTGCAAGTGCCTCCTTGGCACCTGCTAGCCATTTCACGGAAGGTGAAATGGTAGTAGCAAAGGGTTCCATCTTTTCTAAATCCTGAAGGTGATCGACGACGGTTAGACCGACCTCTGTCCCAGCCAGGAGAGCGACCTCTGTCCCAACCATTATCATTACGAGACATCTGCAGATCTAATTGATTTACTTGATATGTGAGGGCCTCCAACTTCTGGAACATCTCACTTAGTCGATTGTTTATTTGGGCCAAATCATTGTGTGAAATATATGTGGTCTTCTTTCCTAGGTTGGGGATCACTTGCCCTGGTAGGGATGAATGGAGTCACGGCATTGACCGAATAATCTGGATAGGATTTTGACTTATGACGTTGGGATTCCATGAACACATCAGCTGCTTCGGCCAATTTATGAATATCCGCATCCCCTTTCAAAACCGTTAATAACGGTACCAGATCCTCAGGTAGAACACGAAGAAACATCTGTTTCATAAGGTTTTCATTTTGATGTAAAAGCCATTGATAACTGCGGATTCCTAATGATGCTTTAATTCTGTTAAGATATGCAGTGGGCTTTTCACCAGGTTTAAGCTCCTGCCGAAATAAATTTTCAGCTTTCTCTTTATCAGATGGAGCATAAGTTTCAGTTACAAGGCGAACCAATTCTTCATATGTTTGGTCATTGATAGGATAGCTTATTCTTGAAGTTATAGCCGAAGGTAAGAGAGGACCGAGAAGTTGAACTTTTTCAATATTATCAGTAACAAAATATAGGCTAAATAGAAATTCCACTCTATCTAACCACTTTCCCACATCCCTTGTTTCAAACCGAGGAATATCCTGCACAGAGAGTACTTTCCTAGTTCTTCGATGTGGTTCGGGTGATGGGGAGCGAGAACGATCACTCTCAACCGATGAGTTATTAGAGTTGTGACCGTCATTTCTATTTAGATTTTCATTTTGTCCATCATTATCATTTATTTCAACATCTACATGATGTATAGAAATTCCAGACGGTGGATTATTTAAATTTTGAGCACCAGACCTGCTTCTAGTCAAAGTCATCGTTGTAATTCACAAAAATTTTTTTTTTTTTACACTGTGTTAATTGTACATTCACTTAAAAACTTTATTTCACTGTTTTATTAGTTATTTTGTAGTAAAAGCACTTGACTCACTTTAACTACACAATTACCCAAGTAGGCTAATTTTGTAAAATTGTCAAAAAAATAAAAATAAAATTTTTTTTTTTTATTTATTTATAAATATAGGCCTGTTGCCATGAAAATAGTTGTAGCTTACTTATATAGGCCCTAAGAGAGGACAGATAGTTCCGTAGGCTAAGCTCTTAAACTAGTACTAGGCCTAGTTTTAACTTAAAACTTTTTCTTTATTTTTGTTTTTCACTTTTATATCTGTAGATTTTTTTTCTTCCTTTCATCTGATCTCACTAAAACCAATAGTCTTTTTATTGTTATTGTTGAACGCAATTATGTGCGTGCGTGAGTAGCCTAGGCTTATATTGGCCTATTTTTCTAAAGTTATTAATTTCACTGAAATTTTACTTTTTTTTTTTCTATATATTGTTATTTAAATATTTAACATTTATTTTTTATATATATATATATATATATATATATATATATATATATATATATATGGAAGGACTAGTCTGGGGTCTAAGCCTTCCAACGAAAAGTATAGATTTTCTTTCCTTTAAACTTTATTTTTATATTATTTTCTTCTTATTTTATGTCACTTGTATTAATTGAAAGATAACTTCGTTTTAGTTTTTATTTAGTTATTAATTTATTTACAAAATTTATAAAGCGTCGTGCGCTAAGATTGTTTGTTTATATCTCTCTCAATTGGCGGGCTAGAAAAAATAGCTACAAAAACATTGACATGAGCCACTTTTTGAGGGGCAATTTGCCAACCGTTACAACTTTACAATTATGGCATTTTGCGCCATATTTTCGTAATTATTACGAAGTATTCACATCAAATATACAAAATTATTTTATAAACAAATTATTAATGAATCCAATTTGTTGCATATATATATATATATATATATATATATATATATATATATATATATATATATATACAGTGATGGGCATCGATACAAAAAATTTGCTTAAGCGATACCGATACATCGATACACAAAAAATTACTTTAGCGATACCGATACACCGATACTTGCTTACCTTCTTTGGCGATACCGATTCCGATACATGTATCGCCGATACATGTATCTAGATACTTTAAGATTGTAAAGATTATAAATTATGCGTTAAGTTATACCTAAATACTTTAAGGTCGTAAAGTTTGTTAATTGTACATTAAGTTTTATAAATATTAGCTACAATATAGAAGTGATAAGCACAATAGCCCACCATTTCATCAAGGGGTTATTAATTTTTGCATATGCGGATTAAACTTAGTGCAAGTAAATACACGGATTATGACATTTTTGTCGTAGGCTTTAATATATGAATTTACAGTTTTTAACAGAAAACCATACATTGCCGTACGCATCAGTTTCCGAGAAAATGCAAATGGATATTTAAACAAATAAACATAATCCGGCAACAATTTATCATAAAATAAATTACAGGTTGCACCAGGTATTTTCAACATGGGCGATATCGTCCCCATCAGCGTAACTTACGTCCTCGTGGGGGAAGGATAAACTGTAAGATAAAGATCTTTCACAAAGTTAGTGAACATACTAACAAATAAAAAATACAGAAAAGACAATTATTTCAAAATTTCTCAAAATAAATATATATATATATATATATATATATATATATATATATATCTGTCCTTTGCGGCTGTTTTATATATATATATATATCTTTCTTTCTTTTCTTTCTTCACCTTCCTCTTTGCCCCAAGATTGGGGGTAAGGTGCTGTACAAGCATCGGAAAAGAAAAGCAGTAGGAGAACATGACAAACGTCGAAAAGAAAGCCCAGCCTTACCGCCCCCTCTGTACCATTAATTAGTGAGCTCGTCACAGACAGAAAATCCACCCTAGAGCTTCATGGGACCATGACGGACCCCTCACTATATCATCTCGTCAATGTGGGGGGTTCATCCCTTGGCCCAGATGGGCCACAACTACCACCTCACAAAACCCCCCCGTTCTCTCTTATCATGCACCTTTCTTCTCGCCTCATCTACCAAACTCACATTTCTCTCCTTCAGACATTCGTTCACCCGACTCAATCCACTTTCTCTTCGGTCTCCCAGCCGGTCGGGTTCCCAACACACTCACCACTATACATCCGCTTAACCAACCTACTATCATTCATCCTTTCCACATGACCAAACCATCTCAACATACTTTCATTTATTCTCTCATTTACCCCTTTCTTCACACCACACCACTCTCTAATACGTTCATTCCTCTCTTTATCAATTCTTCTCACACCTAGCACACCCCTAAGATTGTCCATCTGAACACATTGAACTTTAGATCTATACTTCTTATTCCAGACCATAGTCTCACTACCATACAATAACACAGGTAACATACCCTCATGTAAGACTCTAGCGCACTCAAGACTTAGTCCCTTTACATTCACCAACGATTTAATTGCACCAGCCACCTTCCTGCCATTCACAACTTTCCTACTACACTCTGCATCGTCAGTTCCCTTCTCATCCAACATATACCCTAAATATTTAAACTCAGACACTTGTTCTAGCTGCTCACCATCTAACATAACTTCACACTGAGGACTGTCCTCACTCACAACCATAACCTTACTCTTATCCCCGTTTACTTTCAAGCCCCTCCTTTTACACACCCTGCCAAATCTCTCTATCAATCCTCTCAAACTCTCTTCAGATTCTCCACACAGAACCAAATCATCCGCATATAATAGGTAGGGCACCCTCCACTCATCTCCATTCTCCACCATTCTAACACCATTTCCTGCCATCCCACCTCGAATTCTTTCATAACCCCATCCATATACAAATTGAATAACCAGAGACATAACACAACCCTGTCTCACTCCGCTATTAATACTAAACCAATCACCATTGACACCATTTATTCTTACACACGCTTCACTATCGTCATACATACTTTTGATTCCATTCAGAAGCCTACCACCAACACCATATATGACTAACACCTGCCATAACGCTTCCCTATTAACTCTATCATACGCCTGTTGCAAATCCATAAAACCTAAATACAATTTATTCTTCTTCTCCCTCATTTTCTCAATCATTTGTTTCAATGTAAAGATTTGATCCACACATCCTCTACCACTCCTAAACGCACCTTGTTCTTCACCAATCAGTCCTTCAGTCACTCGACGCACTCTTTCGACCAAAATACCAGCATATACTTTCTACAACACTCAATAGCTTATTCCCCTATAAATTTCTACAGTTCCCTTACTGCTCCCTTACCCTTATACAAGGGTACTATTACTGCTCTCCTCCAATCCCTTGGAACTATACCCTCCATAAACGCTTTATTACACAACTTCCAAATCCAATCAATCACCATCTCGCCTCCGCTCTTGATCATTTCACTAGTAATTTCATCTCACCTGCAGATTTACCATTCTTCAACTTTCTCACCCTACCCATTACCTCCTCCTTACTAATAACCTCATCCCCAAAATACCTATTCCTTCTTGCACCATCTAATCTAGTCATTCACCTAACACCTCAAATCATTGTTAATTTTGTTGCAAATTTTGAGCACTGTTCTTTTCCAGACTTCCCCATATTCATTTCATCAGTTACAAAAAGCACCATCCTATTCATTATTCTGGCAGATTCCCCTTATTCTGCATTCTTAGCACCCGCTTCCTTCAGAAGAAGAGCTTCCTATTTCCTTGTGTCCTCATTCATCCTCCTTCCAAACTGTTCATTTACCTCTTGTTTTCTCCGGTATACACTTTTAGTATTTCTTTTTTCCTCATATATATTTTTTTTTTATCTTTTTCTTTTGAATATATATATATATATATATATATATATATATATATCATATATATATATATAATATATAGCTTATATATATATAAATACATAAATAGATACAAATATACAAGATTTAAATGGCAAAAGTGTTCATTTTTTGTGTTTTTTAGACAAATATAAAGCTGCCAAAATTCCATTTTGTATTTCATTAACAAAATTAAATGATAATATAAAACCTTAATTCCATAACAATACTATGGTAAAGTAAAAAATAGAAACTTTCCTTACAAATATACCTTATTTTGAACTTTTACAAAACCGTTTTGCAAAAAAAAATTTGGGGCAAAAGGGTTCATATCTGGGGAAAAGGGTTCACCATTTTGAGTTTTAAAAAATATAAAATTGCCAAAATTCCATTTTGTACTTCAATAAGAAAATTAAATGATAAAATAAAACCTTAACTTCATAACAATACTATGGTAAAATAAAAAATAAAAACTTTCCTTACAAATATAACTTATTTTGAACTTTTGCAAAAAGGTTGAAAAAAATTTTTTGGGGGGCAAATGGGTTCACATACATGGGGAAATTGTTTAGTAACTTGTATAAAAACTTATACAGGTAATACATTAGAGAACAATTAACCCTTTTAAAGTCTTGTTTTGAAATAAAATGTCCCTTTAAGTAATTCATGTTGTAGTGTTTTGGACCATCTGTAACAGAAATGAATAAAGACTGTAATTTTTTTGTTTCACATTTTTATTTAATTTAAAACTCAAAAGCAATTGAAATAAACTATTTAAATACAAAAAAATACATTTCTAATATGTGAACCCTTTTCACCCTACATGTGAACCCTTTTGCCCCTGTTTAAAAAAATTGTTTTTTAAAGAATGTGCTAATCTAAATATTAAAATCATTATATAAAATATATACCTTAGTTATAATATTTTGCAGTTTTTAAAGCCAAATTATTGTAAAATATTCGGAAAATAAAAATTAGAATCTTAGAAAAAAAATTTGAAATTTCCTAAAAAATGTATCTGAAAATGTAAAAAATTTTTTTGAGTTCTAAATGTCACATATTAAAGTTAAATTTATAAATATATTCAAATTAAATGTTTGAAAAATACTGGTAATAGTTTAAAAAATAATATATATTTAAATAATTAAATTACCATTTTATATCTATTCAAAAAAAAATTTCCAAGGTGAACCCTTTTCCACCTTGTGAACCCTTTTGCCTCATTTGACGGTATATAATAACATATATATATATATATATATACACCTGCATAATATATATAACATATATATACCTCCACTGCTGCTATGCTGCTAACATATATATATATATATATGCTGCTGCTGCTGCTATATCTGTATATATACTTATATATATATATATATAATTGTAAGAGAAAATTATGAGATTACAGTAAGTAAAATGGTTAGGAAACATGATTGTGCTCATACGCTGAATATCATTTTAAAAACACCAAAATGCTAAACATTTCATCAGACAGTCTGCCTCTTTTAGGAGCGTTCATATGACCTGCCAAACTGAAGAGTCTTTCTACTCGTGCTGATGATGGTAGTGGGGTGTTGTATTTAAAAAAAAAGGCAAAAAAAAAAAAACATGAAACTGACGTAGAGATTCCAATAAAGATTTTGATTCAGCAAAATATTTGAGAACCTTCATTTCCGTCGAATCTTTGCTTGTAGTCGTTTTCATAATCATAAAAGTCATCAGCACTACTCTCAGAAACTGCAACATCAGTCATGCTATTTGGGTTATTTTCTTGGAGGGCCTTTATAGAAATCACCAGCATTTCTTGGACTCATTTCGTCATTGAAGTAGTATTGAAGTCGCTGTTAATCGCTAGCCACTTTAACTTGAATCTTGGATTTGACTCAGAAGTCAATATTGCGGTTTTAGTTTCAGCCTGGCTCTCATTTCATTTTTTTCTCTACTAACAAACAGGATGTCTGTCGTTTCTGTGTTCATAGTCAGACCGGCCTCTCTAAGCTTATTTGAAAACTCTCTCAGCTTATCTCCCTCTTCGCTCCAGCACGTCAAGTCATCCGCGTTTTCTGAAAATCACAGATCAATCTCATATATCCTCTCACCCTCTTTATCAATACATCCAGATATGCTACAAAAAACAAAATTTGTGGCTAACCGCTTCCCCTGTTTGATCTCATTCTCCCCTCAAACCATTCATATTACTATTTACTTTCTTACATTGCATTTACTATTCTTATACAAACACTCCAGGGCTCCTCTCAACTTTTTATCTACTGCATATTCTCTGTCTAGCACTCTCCACAGTCCCTCCCTAGGCACTGAATCAAGAGCTTTCCTCAGATCTATGAAAGCTATATATATGCTCGTTTATTATATTCTGATACCTTTTGTGACGTAATTTTCAAGACGAACAAGAGATCCGTCGTGCTTCTGTTCTTTCTATATCCGTGCTGCTCTTCACCCAGTTTGGGCTCTACTAGCCTTTTCTCTAGAATTCTCTTATATGTTTTTGCCAGGTGGTCCAACAAGGATATTCCCTATAGTTTTTTACAGTCTCCTGTATCTCCTTTTCCCTTATATATTGGAACTATGATTGACTTTCCCCACCCCTCTGGTACTTGGCTCTCGTTCCAACACCTATTGAACAATTTCAGAATTCTTTCATTTTCTCTCATCCCTCTTTTATTAGTTCTATGGGTATCCCATCTTCCCCCGGTGCCTTACCGTTCCTCATCGCTCTCAGAGCCACCTCCAACTCTTCCATAGTGATCTCCTTCCCCTCCTCATCCTCTCTTTCTTCAACTATCTTTTCTCCACCTGTTCATTCACATTTAACAGTTCTTTGAAGTATTCCGTCCATCTCCTGCTTATGTCTGTTAATATCACCAAAACTTCTCCTTGCTTATCCTTGATACTGCATACTTTCCTTTTTGATCCTCTATACGTTTTTGCCACTCTAAAAATTTTCTTCCTTACTGCCCTCACATATTCCATCATTTCTTCCTCCTCTCTCTCTTTGCTGCCTCTTCTTTTACTCTTCTTTTCACTTTCTCTGCTTCATTCCTTGCCTCCACATACTGAGCCCTTGTCTGTGCAGTTCTATTTTTCAACCACCTTCTCATCAATACTGTTTTCCTCTTTATTGCCTCCTTCACTTCTTCAGTCCACCACCTCGTGTGTGTTTTTCTCGTTCCTCCTACCCATTTTTTACCCAGGGTTTTCTCTGCTGCTCTTCTTACCGTTTCTTGTATTTCCCACATCTCTCCTACTCCTAATTGTTCTAGGTCCTTGCTTATTTTTTCAATATCCCTTTTCCTGTCATACTCCTTCAGTAACTCCACTTTAATCATATTTTTCTTTTCTTTATTCTGCAACTTTTCTGTCTTTACCACTAGGTCCGTCACCAACAATCTATGATCCAAATCCATTACTACTCCAGGTATCACTTTCACAATCCTTATTAGCCTACTATAAGACGATATTATATAATCTATAATAGATCCCTAATTGAATTCTCTTGTGATTTTGTTCCATCTATATCTTGTGAACCTATGTGAGTCCTTCTGTTGGAAAAAGCCACTCATGATCTTCAGTCCCTTCCTTAAACAGATATCTATCAACATCTCCTTCAATATTTCGTATCTCCTCTCCATACTGTCCCACCATTATCTCCACCACGTCCCTTCTCCTCCCTACTCTTGTATTGAAATCTACAATCAGCAACAATACATTCTTTCTTCTTCCGTCCTTCACCTTCTCCAACATTTCCATATATATATATATATATATATATATATATATATATATATATATATATATATATATATATATATATATATATATATATATATATGCTGCTGCTGTATATATATATATATATCTTGCTGCTGCTGTATCGAGTGGGCGAGATCCGTGGCTTTGGTTGAATCCAGATCGAATCCGGTGTTAGGAAATGTTCGGAATCGAATCGAATCCAGCATCTTTGGATTAGTCCAGATCGAATCGATCAGATCGTTGTGTAAAAGTGCCAGTCGAATCGAATCCATGTAAAAAGCATTGAATCGAATCGAATCCGGATTAGTCAGTCGGATCGAGATCCTTCAAAGTTTTTACAAAATTAGAAATACAACCAACCAAAAAATATGACATAATTCTTTTCAAATATTTATGAGATATATAAAAAAAAAAATTGTTTTAATTTTTTACTGCCTGATATACATATTTATTTCCATGTTAAATAATTTATATTACTATTATATATATATATATATATATATATATATATATATATATATATAATTTTTATAAAAATATATATATATATATATATATATAGGTTATAATTGGTTTAAAACTACAACTTTTTGTTTAAAACTACAATACCATCTCAAAACTACAATAGATACAGGGAAAGGAATACATTGTTGGAATCCTGTTAACAATTTTAGTTGGGAAAATGTAAAAAAAAAAAAATCATATCTCAAAAACTACAATAGCTACATAGCGAAAATGAATACATTTTGGAATCCTTGTAAAATTTTAGTTAGGAAAATGTAAAAAATAAATAAATAAATAAAATAAATATTGACTATTTTATTTTTTAGGAGCAGGATATAGTATATATATAACATATATATATACTCTGCTATATATACTATACTCTTACCTCTAATAACTAACAAGAGTATTCACTGGCTCTAATATAAGGGCTCGAGCCGACGAGAACACAGGGGGACTTTCCATGCCCGTAGGGAGGGCGGAGGAGCCCTCGCGATATGCCCAAATACCAAGAGCGTGGGTTCGGAGACCGAGAGGAAGGAATAGTCCTTCCCTGTAGTTCCCTGGAAGGCCGAGAGACCCTCCTGCCATCGGTGCGGTATACCCTTGGGGTATTCTTTAGTTAAAAAAAGCAAAATTTATTAGAAAGTCTATTTATTTTAACGAGTAACCAATAAAAGGTCTCTAAATAGGCTCTCTAATCATATTACTATAATTATTAACAATAATTTTTATTTTTATTTTATTTTTTTTTTTACATTCTCTTATAAATAAAATTTTAATAGGATTCGCACAACGTATTGCAATTGTGTGTAGCGGTCTTTGTAAGGATATATATATATATATATATATATATATATATATATATCTTTCTGCTCTTTACTATACTCATATATATATATATACTATACTATACTATATTGTAGTTTTTGAGATATATATATATTTTTTTTTTTTTTTTTTTTTACATTTTCCGCACTAAAATTTTACCAGGATTCCAACAATGTATTCCTTTTCCCTGTATCTATTGTAGTTTTCGAAATATGAGTTGTAGTTTTAAACCAATTATCACCATATATATATATATATATATATATATATATATATTGAGGCACATACATTACTCAAAATAAAGATTTTTAGAAATAATAAACTAACATAATATATAGCATATGGATTTCATCTTCCACAACTGCTGTAGCCAATGACGTAACATAATATATAATATATATGCTCTCTTTCTCTCTCTTCTTCTTTATATATATATATGTATATATCCACACCCAATCCGTCCATAGGTGCTAGGTGTGCGCCGCACACCCTATTAAAGCTAATTTTTTTTTAATTACACTTTAGATATAAGGGAATATCTGTTCGAATGAAGATTTTTTGGAAACAATTATTTATTAAATATTAAAAAATTAAATGCTCTTAAACTTCCAAATAGCTTATTTTATACAGTAGTTACCGTATCAAAAAGGAAGCTTTTCATGTGCGCTAAAAATTTGAACTCCCTATATCTCGTTCCGTCCTGTTATTTCACGCTCTCTCAAAAAGCTCTCGTTTTCTATTCTTCACATGCTTTAAAAATTTGTGTTAGCAAAGTATCGCGCATGGATTTTTGAACAGACTTTTAATTTATATTTTAAATATTGGTTTATATATATAATAACTATAATATATATATATATATATATATATTTATATATATATATATATATATATATATATATATATATATATATACTATATATATAAAAACAACTAATAATATATATATATATATATATATATATAATAGATCTGTAACTGGTAGGAAAGGTATATATATATATATATATATATATATATATATATATATATATAATAACCAGCCATGTAGCCAGCCCAGCCAATAATAACCAATAATAGCCAACCAGCAATAACTACTGCTGTATATATATACCTTACTATCTTGCTGTATAATAATAATAATAATATATAGCCTTATAATATGGCACACCCTATCGTTTCCGGATCGGGGCGTACGATGTATGTAATATACATGTAATAACCTTAGTAATAGCCAACTAGCAGCCAACTAATAGCCAATAACCTTGTAGTAATAATAATATATAATAACGCTAATAACCAACTGCTCTTGCTGCTATGCTGCATAATATATATATGGGCCGGCCTCTGGAAGGCCGCAATCATATCTCCAAAGAAACTACGAAGCAGCTACCGGAAAAGGAATACATGGCTGGAATACTGGCAAAATTTTAAAAAAAAAACTATAAAAATAAAAATAAAAAATAAAAATAAAATCATATCTCGAAAACTACAAAAGCTACAGGAAAATAAATAATATATTTTTGAAATCCTTGTAAAATTTTTAGTTGGAAAATGTAAAAAAAATAAAAAAATAAAAAATAAAAATAATAAACAACAAAAATTGGCTATTTTTTGGGGGAGTGCATAACAGGACATATATATATATATATATATATATATATATATATATGCTATATATAATAACTGCTGCTCTATATATATAGCCTTATACCTTGCTGCTAACATATGCTACTACTAACCTTATATAATATATTATTTGGCAAAAGGTATTACGACAGTAGTAAGGGTGCAGAGACCGACGGGGAGCACAGGGGACGTTTTCCATACCGTAGAGAGACGGCGGAGGAGCCCCGCGACACCCAAATACCAAGGCGTGGGTTCTGGGAGCCCTCCCGGAGGCGAAAATTAGTCTTACGTGGTTCCCCCGGAGGCCGGGCCCGACTCCTGTCCATCGGTGCGGTATACCCATGGGGTATTCTTTAGTAAAGAAAAGCAAGAGTTAATAGAAAGTCTATTTTATTTTAACGAGAAGCAAAAAGGTCTCTAAACCCAGTATCCATGTGAAATTGTGTAATTTTATTTTTTTACATTTTCCTTTTTAAGAAAGGCATAGGATTTTGAAAATGTGTTCCTTTCGCTATTGCTGACTATGGACCTGAGATCTCTTTTTATTTTATTTTATTTTATTTTTTTTACATTTTCACACTAAGAGTGGACCAGCATTCCAGCTTGTGTATTCCTTTTAAGCTAAGCCTACTGTAGTTTTGAGGATATGAGGGCCAATGACTTTAAATAAATTTAACCATATATATATATATGTATATATATGTATATATATAATAATAATAGCCTTAGCATATCATATATATATATATAACTGCTAACTGTAGCAACTAGCCTTGTAACCCATACGTGGTAGGCAGGGACACTTTCATCTTGGCAAAAAATTATGAACCTTATATGTTTGCCAGACGACGTTTTTAAGGGTTTATTGGTAGAAAAAGATACATCAATCGGTAGATAATGAAGTAGTAATTACTAATTAATAGCGTATTATAAACGTACTATATTATTTTTTCTAAAGTTTTAATGTGTTTTCTTTTCATATTGGCTTAAAGTCAACTAGCTTTGCTTTTATACAGCTAACTTCTTCTGACATTATTCTCCGCTAGAACTCTCAGTACATGTCCCAGGAGTAAAGCATTTGGCGGCTGCCAAAACTGTTAAATCAATCACGGAAGGCGTACCCGTTGATATTCAGTTGAAGACAACACATCAAAAAAATAATTGCAGAAAATAAAGAAATATTTCATCAATTTTGAAGACCACTTCTGCGGGACCCATGACTTACCTTTAAGGAAAAGACCTGCATGAATTTTTTGAGAGACCTGAATAGAAAGTGGTGATGTGGAATTGAGAGAACATATTCAAGGACAGAAGAATGCGTCTGAAAGTCTCCGATGATTCAAAAATGAACTGATCAATTTGTGTGGAATTATCATAAAAACATAATTGTAGCCGTTGCAAAATTTTTTGTATCCCTCCCATATTGGCAGATGAAGCTGCGGTTTGTCAGGCGAACAATTATCTAAAGCATTAGGTTTTCGATCTTGAAAAAATGACTGTTCGAGAAGAATTTCTGAGGTTTGAAGTTCTTGAGTTCTTGAACCATTGCCAAAACGATTGATTTGTTTTTGTTAGAAAGGTTTGAAGCCCGAGTCTATGCGTTGGTTCAGGGTACGACAGCTGCCCAGCATTGACAGGAAACAACATAGGTTTCTAAATGAAAAAAAGATTATATTTTCACTGTGTAAGCCATCGGCTTAATTTGGTCATTAATGACCTAAACATTATTCCGGAAATTTGAAATTTGAAAACTTTGTGAAACCCGTTGGACTCAAAAAATATCATAGTATTGCTATTTTCCATACAAATATGATAAAAATTGTTGATGGCAACAATCAAACAAGAAAAACAGCTTTTCTATTATTCTGTTTGGCAACAAGACCCAATTTCATTATTACCTCTCCCGTTTCGTAATAATCAAATATTTTGCTTTGGTTGAACCAGTGGACATTATTCAAACAAAAATATTTACCTTAAGCAGTACTCTGGCCATATCTAAAGAATTTTGAAGGTTGTCCAAATACCAATGTAAAACTGTGATCAAATTAATTGCTGATCTGCTCTTATCCGTCAATGTTATTACTGCTGAGTTCTTAGTAGAACTTGCACCACCTAGAAAAGTGCAATCTCAACAACATAAAGCAAATCATCCTGCTGAATATTGGGAGCGTTCCGCACTTGTGCCTTATTTTGACTCACTTTCATCCTCTTTAGAGACTAGATTTTCAGAAAACAACGTGCCAGCATTTTTTCATTTGCATCCATTTCTTATGTTGGGTGCTCCCTTAGGCAGTTTGCGTGAGAAAGTAAAATGTTTTTCAGTTTTATAATCTTGATGTCAATAAAATTGATACCGAAACTGACTTATGGTATACCTTGTGGCTGGATAAAAAATGGATAAGCAAAATTTGAAAGACTTGGAACTTACTGAAGTTATTAAAGAAGCCGACCCCTTCTTTCCTCAAATTAAAAACCTGTCTATTAATTGCAATGGTGCTACCGTGTTCAATCAGTACCATTGAAAGGTCTTTCAGCACTCTGCGAAGAGTAAAGACTTGGCTAAGAAAAACAATGAAGAAAGACAGGCTTAATGGACTATGTAGGATAAGTATTCATAAAAATTAGTAAGTGAAAAAATGAACGAATTGGAAACAAATGTAATTGAGAAATTCGCTGAAAATCCAAGGCGTCTAATGCTAGTTTAGATTTAATATTAGTTACCACTCAGGACTCAGCACTAGCCAAACCCCATAAATATTTTTTTACGTTTCTCAAATAGGTATTTTTATTTTTTCACCTCGTGACACAAAATTTTTTAATTACAACTGTTGTAGACTTATTTTATTTATTTTATAACCGAAGTAACTTTTTTATCCTGTGATATAACCCATAAGTCAAATCTTGCGTACACACACACACACACACACACACACACACACATATATATATATATATATATATATATATATATATTCATGATATTTGTGCAATAAACGCAACAATTATATATATATATATATATATATATATCATACTGTATATATATATCACTCATTACTTGCTCCCCCTAAATGAAATCCTGCCTAAGCCCATGACTCTTATACTTATATGTAACTCAATAATATATGTAGTAGCAGCAATAATAATAACCTTTCTCTTCCCTTCATAGTAACTGTATAATAATATAGCCAACAGCAACCAATAACAACATAATAACCCCTTCTTCCTTAATAATATACTATATGGTCATGTCTTAGTTTATTAGGTCATATGTATCTTAAAAACTATTAATACTACAGTAAAAACGAATACATTGCTGCAGGAATGCACAGTTCAATTTTTAGTGCTTTGAAAGTAATATAAAATAAGAAACTGCAATAGCCTGGCGAAAGAAACACATTTTAGGAATCCTGGTAAAATTTCACATAGTAAATGGTAAAAAAAGAAAAAATAAAAAATTATTGTTAATAATTATAGTAATATGATTAGAAGGCCTATTTAGAGACCTTTTTTATTGGTTTCGTTAAAATAAATAGACTTTTATTAAATTTTGCTTTTTTTTAAAATACAAGGGGTATACCGCCACTATGGCAGGAGTCGGGGTCTCTTGGCCTTCAGGGAACTAGGGGTAGGTTGTTTCCTCAAGGTTATAGGAGCT
The DNA here is from genome assembly GCA_015478945.1 of Trachelipus rathkii. Lineage (NCBI taxonomy): Eukaryota > Metazoa > Arthropoda > Malacostraca > Isopoda > Trachelipodidae > Trachelipus > Trachelipus rathkii. Next base: position 38,949 of record JABUQX010006537.1, on the reverse strand, counting down.
TAGCTCTTTTGGTGACATTTTGGGTGTCGCGGGGTTCCGCCCCTCCCACGGTATGGAAAACATCTATGTTCCCGTCATTTCACGAGCTCCCTAGTGTGCCGTGAGGCAAAATTTAATAGAAAGATCTTTATTTATTTTAATAAAAGGTCCATTAGGAATTCTAATCATATTACTATAATTATTAACAATAAATTTTTTTATTTTTTTATTTTTACATTTTCCTATGTGAAATTGTACCAGGATTCCAAAAATACCTAAGCTGTAGGTATTTGTAGTTTTTAATTTTTTTTGGCCTGACTTTTAAAATTGGACCGGCATTCCCGGCCCAATATCTTCACATTCGTTTCCTATTTGGCATTAATATTTTTGGAGCTCCATATGACGGACAAATCAGATCTTTGTGCACTCTTATATATATATATATATATAATAATATATATATATATATAATAATATATATATATATAACTAATATATATATATATATATATATATATATATATATAGAAAATGAAAACCTTTCACAAAAATCAAAATAGCCAAAGATTGAATTCCATAACCCATAAATGTTACTTTCGTCCCATCCCATTAAGCCAGCTTGAAGTGGTATTTAACTTTCTATTTTATTACGTTGATTGGTCAATAATGATAGAAATACGCCTTTTGATTGGCTCTTAAAGCACTCTTGTGATTGGCCCCTAAATGATTGTGCAATTTTGTTCTGTTTTCGTTGTTTTTTTTTATGATTTTTTAACATCCTGTTGAAACAAGAAATAGACTCGGATTCGAATCCGGATTCGGAATCAAGCTCCGAATCCGAATCCGTGTGTGTAAAAATGTTCGAATCCGAATCCCACCTTGGGATTCGAATCGGGATCCGATCATGTGTTGATGGAATGTTGGAATCCGAATCAGTCAGTCCAAGCACCTGGTTAGTCGAATCGGTTCGAGAGCTCCGAATCGGTTCGAATCGGTTCGAATCGAATCGGTTTGTTCGCCCATCACTTATATATATATATATATATATATATATATATATATATATATATATATATATATATAGCTATCTTCATCTTCTCTGCTGTATATATATATATATATATAAGCTTTCATAATTTTTTTGGAAAATGTATCGAGTATCGATTATCGATTTTTCCGATACATCTATAGAAAAATGCATAAAGCGATACCGATACTCGATACATTTAGGAATTGTCTAAGCGATACCGATAACCGATACAAATGTATCGATCGATACGTATCGCCGATACATGTATCTAGATACTGCCCATCACTGTATATATGTATATATATATATATATACACATACATGGTTTCGATCATTTTTGGTATCAGTATCGACGTTTCAGAATAGGAATTGTCTGTATCGGTAAAATTTGCTGCACAACCGATACCACACATTTTGTCTTTAAGTTGATTTACAAATATATATATATATATATATATATATATATATATATATATATATATATATATATATATATATATATATATATATATAATTTTTTAATAGTAGGGATGAGCGAAAAAAAACCTCACCTGTACAATTTCGGTGACGAGCTCGTCTTCAGAGAAGCTTCCTCTCTGGAACGGATGTTGTTCAACTAAGTAGGAAGATCAGTCTCTCTTTGTGGTGGTACGTTATGAAGATCTTTTGTATCGGTGGAAGCGTGAATTCTTTTCGCAGTTGCTTCTTTTAACAATACGACTTTTTATTGAGGCTCATCTGCTTGAACCACAACAACTTCCAAATTTATCAGTCACCTATCAAAATAACAAGATTGAATCAACTTGTTCTCAAAGCCAAGTAAAATATACACCACGTATCGTCAATATTCTCAAAGTCTTCCGGCAACAATTGGGCGGATACTTACACCAATCCTCTTTGTTACTAATCGTTATGACACTTTACCAATTTCAACATGACTTACAGCTTTTAAGCTTTTACTCTCTCTGCTGCTTTGATAAAAAAAATACACCTCTAAATGGCTTTTATTAAATAAATATTAAGAAATGAAAAATAAATATATATATCTCCAAAAATTTGCAGGTAATTAAAATATTATAATAAATAATTAGAGAATTAGGTATATAAATATGTGTATGTTTACATACGCATATTTATATCAATAAGGAAAAAAAATGAATGAAGAATGTGTATAATAAATCCAAAAAATAATGAAAAATAATATAAAATATATAGATAAAAATAGAAAAAAATTCCTTTATATGTAAGAATGACTTTGCTTTAAATATTTTGAAAGCAAATTTTATTTTTATATTTTTACAAAAGTTTTAATTGGGGTATTTGTTTTTAACAGTGGTTTTATTTTTAGCAAGTGTTAATTGTTATTTTTACAGGATTCCATAATTATTATTGGTAATGTTTATAGGTTTGTAGATAAAAAGTTATATTCTATGGTATTCTTTTAATTCTATTTTTGATTACTCAAAGTTTTTTTTTTTTTTTAATCACTTACAATTTTATTTATGAACGTCTATCTATCTGTAATGGCATTAAGTTGTAGTAATTTTATTAACTTCTATAGGTCTAGGATGAACTAAACTTTAAAAACTTTAAATGCTTGGTCTTTGTTATCTATTTTATATATTCGTGTTTATGTACAAGGAATGAATATCTATGTGTGAGATCTTTTTATATTTACAAATTTACTTTATGTTTATAAGGGAGTCTTTGTTTTTGGTGTGCAAAGATTATTGGGGTGTTTCCTAAGTTTACAAGGTTTCTTTGGGCACTATCACAATAAATGGCAGAATCTACTCAAAGTAGATTTCTGGCAGGTACGAACGTAGATTATTATTATTCTTGTAGCTAATAAAGATTTCTTTGATATTGGCAAGCTTCTATTTGTAAATGAAATTATTCCAGGTAATAGTTCTGGTATGTTGACTGATAATTACTCTTTGAAGAAGAGTTCTTTTATAGGTAAAAATTATTTAAATTACTCGTTTAGGTTTTAGTACCTTTGGAAATGACGACATCTTTCAAAATTGGATCTTCTTGAATATGGGTAAAAATGGGCCCTCAGAGGACTCACTTGATGTTTGAAAGTATCTGCTTTTAAGATGGAACAGCTCGCTTCAAACAACTCAGGAAAGCTTCTACAGTCCGGAACCTGAGAGCGAAAAAATAAAAATTAAGCTTGTCAATAAATCTCCTCCATCTCACCAGAAATTACAGTTTATTAAATTTATAAAAGAATTCAGATATTATAAACTCTTTTACGTTACTTTAAATACATACATATCTGAATTCATTGATACTCAAATCTACTTTGTTTGATTTAATTTTTAATTTAATTTGCAATTTAGAACTTTTTATCAATTCAACTTCTAACGTTAACTGCAAAGAGTCATCATCAAATTCAATAATTTCATTTTGTTATTTACTTTTAATCTATATTATTTTACTAATATTAAAAATTATTATTTTATTATTGCTATTAATTATTTTATTTATGAAAACAAAAATAACAAAACAATCTTTAGTACCCTTTATAGGGAACAACAAGGCAATGTTCCTGGTGTCAAAATACGTCGTCCGTAAATAATGTAAATAAGGATAATATTTATTATTTCCTCTCCTCTCTATATTAGGAGGTTAACTCTCTTGTTGAGGTTTCTTCAATTGTTATTTAGCTGTGGGATGAGAAAAAATAAACATAGATGAAATCCGGGTTCTCCAATATATAGTATATAGTATATATAATATATATATATATATATATATATATATACTTATATATATATATATATATCGAATATTTCTATTTAATATAAGTATATATATATATATATATATATATATATATATATATATATGATTTAGACCATGGACTTAAATGTAAGGTTTCTAAGTTTCCAGATGATACCATAGCAGCTACCTCTGTAGGGAATAATGAAGGATGTATAAAGATTCAAAATGACCTTGATATTTTTCTTGTGTGTTTAGTTAAGTGGAAAATGAATTTTAATAGCAAAAAGTGTAAGGTTTGTCACTTGGATTACTCAAATATTTAAACTACATGAAATTGGCTTGAGTCTGTGAATCAAGAAAAAGATTTGGGTGTGATTATAAGCAGTAATCTGAAAGTGTATATATAATCAGTGTTTGGAAGCAAGGAATAAAGCTAATAAGGGTAAAAGTTCCCTTCACACCAATCACAGAGATTTTCTGCATAATAGAAAGTATGAACAGAAGAAATTCAGGTAATTGTTTACATTAAGGGCCACGATTACGATTTTTAAATTTTTTTCAGAATAAACTGCAAATGCATTAAAATGAAGTTTGTAAAATATCTAGCTTTAACATTATTTATTGTTTATTTTCCCATATTTTCACATGTTTTACATCTAGATTTCATTTGTAAATTATAAATTCCTAAACTATATCAAAAACAGTGAATGGTGTTTGAATTAGGACACAATCTTACAGTGGAACTGCCTTTCTCATTCTACGAATCTTAGAATTAAGAGACGTTGTAGTAGTATGGTATATCAACATAACTGACTGGTTTAACAAATTCGATCAAAATTTTTTGTTTGCTGTACTTATAATATTTTGAATGTGAGGTGTAAAGGTTATTCCAAGTATTTTAGGTGTTTTGTTTAGGGATGTGATGGAGTTATTTAGGGTTACTTGTGGCTGAAAGGATGATTGGTGTCTGTCTGTGGTGATCAAGGTTATAGATTTCTTGGCAGAGGTCGACATTCTGTTGGAAGATAACCAAGCTTCTAAGTGATTTAGGTAAATCTGAGAGAGATTTGTGGGAGTGGGTACTGATGGGTCTGATATGGTTATGGTTATGTCATCTCCGTAGGTTATTAGTTTTGAATTGGGAGCTTGGGGATAAGGATATCAGCTGTAAAGTGGTTAAATAGGAATGGAGACAGGATTTCTTAGTTTTACAATTTTAGAGATACCTACACAATTGGATAGCTATTTTTGTATGGAAAGGTAAATTTAGAATTTTTTGAATGAGTATGTGTCTAGGTATTGTGACTAAAGCTATACTGATATCAATAGCCAAGAGTATTGTTCTTTGGGATGGTGTCTTGTTCAACCTGTTTATGATGCTTTGTGTGATTTTTGTAAGGGCTGTTGAGCCCTAACAAATATCACACAAAACATCGTAAATGGTGTTTTATATATATATATATATATATATATATATAGTATATATATATATATTATATATATATAATAGTAATATAGTATATATATATATATAATATATATATATATTATATATTTAATATATATATATAAATATATACTATATTTTTCCTTATGAGTTATTCGTTTTAATTTTTTTTTTTTTTGCTGGTTATCTAAAGTTAAATAAAAACCCTTTTGCATTTAAAATAACTGTGGGAAAATAAATAAATAAATTATATATATATATATATATAATATATATTATATAATATATATATTATAATATATATAATATATTATTATATAAATAATAATATATATATAATATATATAATATATATATAATATTATTATATAATATATATGATATATATATTATATATACCGTATATATATAAATATATATATATATATATAGAATAATATATATTATATATATATATCATATATATATATATATATATATATATAATTTCCATTAGTTTCTGTTTTTTTTTTGTGATAAATTTTTTTTTTTTTATTGATGGTCTTAATTTAATAAAAAACCCTTTTTGCATTTAAAATAACGTGTGGAATATAATATATTATATATAATATATTATATATATATATTATATATATATAGATATTATATATATATATATATATATATATAATATAGTATATATATATATAATTTTGATTTAAATATATATTATATATATATATATATATATATATATATATAATCATTATATATCATTAAATAATTATTTGTAAACTTTTTCAGACTATAAATTAAACTGAATGAACTTCTTATATATGTTTTTTAATCACTGAACATCAAGTTTCTAGTTTAAAGATCTTTTTAAAGGTTTTCTTATTTTTCTTTTTCTTTTTCTTTTTAATATATATATATATTAGTGAACCAAAACAATATGCCATTGAAAACAAATTTAAAGAGAAAATTCGATGAAGTTTCGGATGACACAGATGATGATGAGGGGTTAGCCCCGAAAATTGTTAAAGTATCTTCTTTTAAGGAAAATGGTGAGTAATAATTTAATATAGATATGAGTTGAACATTTTCTTACATACTATACATCCTATTTTTTTATTTTTAAAAGCAATTAATTTCTAATGTATAAGTATATCAGGTTACGTATGCTGTTATTCGGTAGTAAATTTTGTTTGATATTTAATTTTTAACTACTTAATAAAAGTAATCATAGTAATTACTTTATATAATATATAGACCCAGATGAGGATACTGCTGATGCTCGTTATGATAGTCAGCCAGATAATACAAATGATAAACAAACTATGACTGAGGAGGATTATGTTACAGATATTGAGAAGGCAATAAAAGATTACACTGGTAAGGTGAATTTATTGTTCTGAAGAATTCTTTATTCAAAATTGTTCCCTTATTTTGATTAAATTTTGTCTTTTTATCTCAAAATAAATAAGTTTAGTTGATATTCATATTTTGGGCTAAATAATGTAAAGGTATATATAGCCGCAATTCATTTAATTTTATATGTAGTATTGTCATGATTTTCACTCATGAGAAAGGTATTATCGATGTTATTTTATAAACAGATACCTACAAAGAGCTAGAACTAGAAGAATATAAACAGATGCTTAAGAAATTTTATACACAAAACTTAAGATTAGCAACAAGATGCCAAAAATTAAAAGCAGCAGTGGAAAAAACTCAAACAACTTCTTCTAAAATACTTCGTGAAATAAGCAAGCAGGTTAATCCTCATCAGTTGGCTTTTATATCTGCACAAATTATAAATAGTGGAAAACCAGGAAATAGGAGAGTTTTCTCACCACAGTTAAAAAGCGTTGTTGTTGGAATGTATCAGCTAAGCCCTGTTGCTTTCAGGTTAGTAACAAGTTTTAAAAGTTTGAAAATATAAACAAAAATTGCAAACATTTTGGCGGAAACTAGTTAAAAATACCTATATTCATTTGTTCTTGTCAGGGTAAAATTGTTGACTTTTTTAACAGTAGCAACAATAGCACTACAGCAGTCTAATTGTTATGGTTCTTTTATTACAATTGCGGACATTTTTTTTTTTTTTTTTTTTTTTTTTTTTTTTTTTTTGTAAGTTAATAATGGGATTTCTTTAACAAAAAAAAAAATTTATTGTTGGAAATGAAAACTCACATTTTTTAAGTTTTCCCAGTTTTTTTTTTTTTTTTTTTTTTTTTTTTTTTTTTTTTGAAATACTTAAGACATTAATCAAACTAATTTACATTACCATAATTTCTTAACTACTATATTATATTAATAACAATGCTTTTAAATTATTATATTTATGGTATATGCAGATGTATTTATTATTACCATATTAAAGTACGCCTGTAGTTACAACATTGTAACTTTTAAGGTTTTTTAACATCTCAAATGTAGAATGTGGGGGAGAGACATTCAGCGTTACTTATTTTATTCGAAACAAGTTTTCAGTATCCGATTATTATCTTTATAGCATTCAAGTTATCGGATGCTCTAAACGACTTTATGGTATTATTTGAGTTTGCAAACTATATCAATACAAATGAAAATTGACCCAAATTAACTTTTTATATTACAGTATTTGTGCTAGTATTCGAAGATTCTCTACTGTATTTTGTTATCAAGTATTACTGTACCTCATACATCTTTATTTTTACCAATAGATATTAACGAAGCTTGACTTGTTGCTGTTCACTTTCGAGTTTTGATGGCCATTTAAGGAAGGATATTGTAATAACTAACATTACAACTCTGACTTTGTTCAATGGTTTCTCTTCATTTGAAACTTTTGAAAGTTTCTTGTACTAAAAACTTAATTTTTTAGGCTTGGTTCATCATATCATATTCCCAAGTCATTCATAGTGCTCTTACTTGCTCAGAAGTTGTGCCCGTATGTTTTTCATAATGTAATTTATTGTCATTGCCTACAATATCCTGCTTTTGCAATTTAAGTCTTTTATATATATATATATATATATATATTATATATATAAATATATATATACATTAAGATACACATGCAATTTAGATACACACATAATTTAGATAATATATTATATATTTTTTATATATATATATATATATATATATATATATATAATATATAATATATATATAGGGCGTTTAGGTGTAAAAGAATTGATAAAATAGGGAATGAACGTATTAGAGAGTATGTAGTGTGAAGAAGGGGGTAAATGAGAGAATATGAAAGTACGTTTTGAGATGGTTGTTGGTCATGTGGAAAGGATTGAATGACAGTCGGTTGGTTAAGCGGATGTATCGTTAAGTGAGTGTGTTGGGAATCGACCGGCTGGGAGACCGAAGAAAAAGTGGATTGAGTCAGTAAAGAAGTGCCTGAAGGAGAGAAATTTGAATTTGACAGAGCGAGGAATAAAGGTGCCTTAATAGGAGTGAATGTTCGGGTTTGTGAAGAAGTAGTGGTTGTGGCCCACCTGGGCGAGGGGAAACCCAACACTTGACGATATGCCATAGTGAGGTCTGTCGCGTCCCGTGAAGGTCTAGGTTGGATTTTCTGACTGCGAGGGTTCTCACTAATTAGGTAATAAAGGGCGTAAAGGCTGGGCTTCTTTGACTTGTGTCATATTCTCTACTAACTTCTCTTTTCCCGATGCATGTCACGCACCTTATTACCCCCAGTCTTGAGCAATCAGAAAGAATCAAATTATTAAAATATATGGATACATGAAATTTTATATACTATAATATATATATAGTATATATAATATATAGTATATATATTATATATATATATATATATATATATATATATATATATGATAAGTATATTCTCTTTCTTTCTTTATGCTTCATTTCTATTTTCCCAAGAATGGAGTAAGGTGCGTGACGATGCATCGGAAAAGAAAAGCGTAGAAGAACATGACATAAGTTTCGAAAAGAAGCCCAGCCTTACCGCTCCCCTTTATACCCTTAAGTTAGTGAAAAACTCATCGCGTCAGAAAAATCCACCCTAAAGCTTCAGGGGACAGCGACGGTCACTATGGTAGAACGTCAATGTAAGGGTTCATCCCTGGCCAGGTGGGCACAACCATACCCCTTCACATACCCCGCCATTCACTCCTGTTATACCACCTTTCTTCTCGCCTCTACCAAACTCACATTTCTCGCCTTCAAACACATTCGTTTAACTGACTCAATCACTTTTTCTTCGGCTCCCAGCCGGTCGCGTTCCCCAACACCACTCACCATTATGCATTAACCAACCGACTATCATTCATCCGTTTCCATAGTGACCCCAAACCATGCTCACATACTTCAGTGTATTCTCTCATTACCCTTTCTTTCACCCATCACAACTCTCTAATAAGTTCATTCCTCATTTTATTAATTCTTTTCACACCTAGCATGCTCTTAAGATTGTCCATCTGAACACATGTTGAATTTAGATCGTATACCTCTTATTCCAGGACCATAGTCTCCACTACCATTACAATAACACAGGTAACAAATACCCTCATGTTAAGAACCCTAGCGCACTCAAGATTAGTCCCTTTACATTCACCAACGAGTTAACTGCACCAGCAACCTTCCTGCCATCACAACTTTCCTACTACACTCTGCATCATCTTCCCTTCTCATCCAAACATACGCTAAATATTTAAACTCAGACCTTGCTCCAGCGCTCCCATCTAAATAACTACACCACTGGATGACTGTTCCTCACCCACAACCATAAACTTACTCTTTCTACTTTACTTTCAAACCCCTCCTTTACATACCCTGCCAAATCTCTCTACCAATCCTTCTCAAACTCTCTTCAGATTCGCCACACGAGTATCCAAATCATGCCGCTATATAGGTAGTGCACCCTCCAATCTCTCCATTCTTCCATCTTCTAACACCATTTCCTGCCATCCCCACCTCGAATCTTTTCATAACCCCATCCATATACAAATTATATAACCAAGGAGACATAACACAACCTGTCTCACTCCGCTAGTTAATCCTAAACCAATCAAACCATTGACACCATTTATTCTTTATTACACACGCTTCACTATCGTGCATACATACTTTTGATTTCCATTCAGAAGCCTACCCACCAACACCATATTTCACTGAATACCTGCATAAAGCTTCCCTATGAACTCTATCATACGCCTGTTGCAAATCCATAAAACCTAATATAATTTATTCTTCTTCTCCCTTATTTCTCAATCATTGTTTTAATGTAAAGATTTCACACATCCTCTACCACTCCGTAAACGCACCTTGTTCTTCACCAATTCAGGCTTCAGTCACTCGATTGCACTCTTTCGACCAAAATGCAAGCATATACCTTCCCTACAAGCACTCAATAAACTTATCCCCTATAATTTCTACAGTTCCCCTTTTCTTCCCCTTACCCCTTATATAAGGGTTACTATTACTGCTCTCCCAATCCTTGTGAACTATACCCTCCATAAATCGCTTTATTACACAATTCCAAATCCCAATCAACACCATCTCGCCTCCGTTCTGATCATTTCACCAGTAAATTCATCTATACCTGCAGCTTTACCATCTTCAACCTTCTCACTCTACCCATTACCTCTCCTTATAATAACCTCATCCCCAAAAATACCTATCCTTCTTGTACCATCAAACCCACACACATTCACTTTAAACACCTCATTCAGTACTGTAATGATTGTGCAGATTTCGAAGGTTTTCACCACTCCCCTCACAATCCATTTCATCAGTTACAAAAAGCACCATCCCTATATTCATTATCTGAAGCAGATTCCCGTTATTCCATCGTTAACCTTTCGCGCTTCCGTCCAGAAGAGGCCTATTCCCTTGGTATGTCCCATTCGATCCTCTCTTCCAAACTTGTTCATTCCTCTTTTTTCTCCTACGGTATCACCTTTAGTATTTCTTTTTCCTTCCTTATATAATTCCAAACATCTTTTATTTGAAACTTCATCATTTGCTTTAGTACCATTCAACCACGCTCTTTTTTTACTTTTAACCGCTTTCATCACCTCTCATTCCACCATTCGCTGTTAACGATTCTTAACTTCCTACTTTAGCACATTCCACATACTCTTTCCACTACTAACAATTGCTTCCTTCATTTGCCCCCCAGATTTGTTCAGTATCAACTTGTTCACATTCAACCAATTTACTAGCGAGCGCTCTTACTTACTTTCCTTATTGTCTTGCTCACTTAACTCCTCACTTCTTAATTTTACCTACTTCTTTCGTATCACCCTTCCTTCTCCATCCAAGCCCCCACTAACTTATTTTACATAGAACAACCTAATGATCCGATAATTCCATCCTAAACCCCTCACTGATTAAACATCAAACACAGACTTCAAACATCTCCATCTTCACCACACAAATCAATCATACTTTCACTTCGAACCTATCTCTAGCCTACACCCACTCTATATACTTATGAATTCTCTTGTGTTTAAAAATAGTATTACTTACACACATACCTCTCCTTCACAGAAATCAATCACCTTCCTACCGATTCCATTTTCTTGCCGCGCACCCCAAAACCACCTCTTATACCATCCCTTTTTTGATCACCATCCAACCATTCAGGTCCCCCAACACTATCAATCTGGAAGCTCCTACTCACCCCATTCAGAACATCATTCAGATTATCCCAAAAAATCGTACTCTCTTCAACGTTTCCCTCAGATGGACCATACGTCACAACCACACATACCTGACCTTTTGTAAACTTAAATTTAACCATTAGAATTCTAGGACTCACACACACAAAAGTCTACCATAGCTTTGTACCACAGGTCACTCATCAAAATTGCAACTCCTTCTCTCCCTCTCTCATTCTCTTCCACACCAGCACGCACACATTTCACACCACACCACTCATTTCACCTTTTCCTTTCATCTTTTTTTTCGGTCACAGCGAGCAAATCAAAATTGCTGCCTTTCTAAATACATCCATCACCTCTCTCCTCTTCTCCTCAACATTTATTAATCCCCTTTTATATGATAATATATATATATATATATATTTTTTATGTTTTATCTATAATAATATATATATTATAAAATATATATATATATATATATATATATATATAATATATATATATATATATATATTATATATATATAATATATATATATATATATATATATATATATATATATATATATATATATATTATTTGGTAATTCTATTACCATACATTTTCTATTGAACTATAGAACACTGGTTTAAGTAATTTTCTAACTCCTTGATCATCCTCCGACACCTCTACTGGAATTTCATATTTACATAGTGAAAGTGACTTACTAATCGCCATGCAACCTTTTATTATTAAAAATTTATATTTTGACTTTAGCCCGATTCTTTCACATATTTTTCAACGTATGCTTTTTTTCCTAGTTTCTTGTTAGCAGAGATTCGGAAAATTTTTAATGTAAAGATACTCGAGTGGGTAAGCAAGTGACTTTGTTCTTTTTTTAATTCTTTGTATGTCAATAATTTTCTAAAATGTAAACATGCTATTTTAAAGATTGTTAGATTATCTTATCCAAGTAGTTTCAATATACAATACATACATGGTAACAAACTTTCACATAGATACAAGTGCCTTTTATCTTTTGTACCATATTGTAAAATAGTTGTTCGAAAAGCACCATAGTTTTTTTTTTTCTTTTTTTTTAGAATGAATGAATATAAAAGAAAATTGCAAGTTGGTTCGATTAGCATTTTATAATCTGCAAGGGTTTCGAATAATATAAGCAAGCAAACACGGAATGTGATTGCGGTCATAGAGTTTTAGCTTTTTGTTGTGAATGGTTTTGCATCACTGGACTTTGGGGACAATACAAAGTCAACTCTTTGAAGGCAATATCACGTAACAGATCTGCCCCGTTTTTGTATAAAAGATTATTACATTTCGTGACAACTAGAATGACAGTTTTCATATATGCTAATGCGGGTATATATTAAAAGCTTTATATTTTCAGATATTTATCAAAGATCCTTATTTTGCCTGAAGAGGAGGAAGTGAAGCAGTGGGTTGCTCAAGGAACCGAAGGTTACCTACAGGATGAGACCTTTTCAAAGGGAGGAACTAGAGAAAATTCTATAATGACACTTGAAGCACAGTCAGTACTCGATGAAATTGCGTTTGAAAACCTTATGGCGACACTATTATGAAGTTGATACGAAGTATTTTTTTTTTTATATAATTTTAATAAATATATTAACATTAAATTTTTTTATAATAGAAAACCTGGCATACATATTAAATAAATATTTAAAGATCTAGGAAAATAAGAAAAACTAGTTTTCATGAATGCATAGCTTTCTTTATTTACAATTTTTTTATTTTATTTTTTTTGTTCATATAAGGCGCATAGAGAAAAAAGTTTGCTATAAAATATAAAGGAAGTTTTATATAAATTTACTTCATACTTGGAAGTGTAGGAAAAAGTGTGATCCAATTAACAGGAAAATAGAAAAAAATCGATAGGTATTTTGAATTTGATCATATTATTTTTAACATTTTTTACTAAAGCCTCCCCAGCTTTACAAAAACAAGAAAAAATATACATATAAATGACTAATTCAGCTCTTGTCTCACAACAACCCTAAATTTTATAACTAAAAAACTATTTTCAATATAGGCTCTCTGTCCGAGTTGTTTTAATGTTTTGTAAAATCTACTATCAACATAAAAAGTAGCAAGGCATTTTTATCACAAATATTGTGTAATACAAATGGGCGTGTCTCAAGTTTTTACATTAATATTTTAGAAATATATATTTACTACATTTTTAAAGACATTTTGTAACAATTACATCAACTTACAAAAAGAATATTGGACTAGATTTCATTATATATATATAAACTCGCGAACAATAATGCATCACCCGTAAATATAATTTAAACTTTCATATCGGGAAATGTAGGGCTAGGGTTTGGTTTTATTTGGTTCATACCTAACTCGGAAGTGTTGCACAGGGTTATAAATGTATATACCATATGTAACTACACTACGTAAGGAACTAAATGGCATAATAAAGACAACCAATCATACGAAATCCCAAAAGTACGTTCATATCAGAACAAGATGACAAGACACCTACCAACTAACTAAACAAACCATGTGCTGTAAGTCGTAGCTTGACAAAGACTGCCACAATGGATAGACACCGTCAGAGAGGAGGAACGTACCATAAGCAGGCCATTCTCAGAGACAGGTGGCTCAGCAAGGAGCAAACCAATGGACGGTCAGTCAAATCCTTCGTCGGTTCAGGGACACTGGCAGCAACTGTAGACGACATGGTCAGGGTCGTCCGAGAGAGATGACAAATTCCTCCGTCGGCAGTGCCTTCGTATGTTTCCCAAACAAGCGTACAGCTACAACACAGGCTCCGTGAGGTCAGACATGTGCCCTTTTCCGACCGTACAGTGAGAAGAAGACTGAATGAACGTGGAATACGTGCTAGAAGTTCTGCCACCGGCCCTCTCCTGGCCAGGGAGCATCAGGTTGCCAGATTGCATTTTTCACAAGCGTATGGAGATTGGACACTCGCGCAATGAAGAAATGTACACTTCACAGATGAGTCGAGGTTCACACTACATGGACCAGATGGACGTCGGCGGTTTGAAGAAATGCAGGTGAGAGCTTTTCTGCTTGCAATATCTCCCCCCAGATTTCTTTTGGAAGGTGGTTCTGTGATTGGTGTGGGCTGGCTTGTGAGGTGCTGCACCGCATTGCATATCGTTTGACAGAGGAAACTCTGCCGAGCTGCAAATGATGCGGAAGACATCCTCCGAAGAGTGTGTGTTAGTCCTTTCGCGCCCTTTATTTGGCGGTCCATTTTGGACTTCCAAGAACAACGCCACACTGCACAGGTCGCCAAACGCGTACCTTACAACAGGTAGGATCAAACTGCCTGGCCAATTCCTGCGAATTAGCCGGACATGAATCCCATGAACATGTTGGATTATGTTGGGTAGGCGCGGTTCAGCCCGTGAACTAGGGAGCTTGGCAAACGCTTTGACGAAGAATGGACAACATCCCGCAAGAGTACCGTGCTCCACGAATCATTTCATCAATGCCGAATCGCTTGGAGGAGGTTGGAAGGGCCAGAGGGGGACAACTATTATTAAACACCTTTATGCTGCATTCACATTGTAATTTGTAGCATATTGTTGTTGATTGATCAAGGCCACATATCAAAATTTTTTTCATTTTCTTTATTTATGCCTTAATTCCCTACACACTGTCATTACATACGGTTTATATATATTATAACCCTGGCAACACTCCCGAGTAGGTATAACCAAACCCTAGCCCCCCCCCCCCCTTACATTTCCCGATATGAAAGAGTTAAATTTTATTTACTGGTGATGCATTAAATTTGTCCGCGAGTTTTATATATATATATATGATATAATATATATTTATTATATATATATATATTATATATATATATATATATATATTTATATATATATATATATATATATATATATATATATATAAATATATATATATATATATATATTATATATTATATGGGTCAATCCATTTTTTCCGTAAAAATAAAGGAAGTTGGCCGCTCGATAATTTTTGAAACCTTTTATATTTTGCATGGCGTTAATGTTATCCCTGGAAAGTTCAAAACCACCATTCGTTTTTGTAAATTTACTCTGGTTGTAACAGGGTGAGCCAAAATGTTTGACCAGGTGGAGCAAAATTTATCACTTAATAGAGGAAACATTTTAAGTCATATCTCCATATTGGTATTCTTATACCAAATTTCATAGAGATTGATTTGTTAGGGATACTTTAAGGTACATTTTGCCTTTCCTGTTTTTTTTGGAAGAAAAATAATCACCATGAAATTGAATCCGAAAAATTGTGGTTAAAAAATCGAAGAAATTTCTATTTTCGTGGGTGTATTATTAAAAGAAGGAAATGATTTAACGATATATAAAATTTTGTGGGATGATACATACTAAAGTAGGGTTTAACTTAAATCTTATTGAAGTTCGGTAAATATTTTTAAAAAAATTACAGGGGTGTCCAAAAATCAATTTTTCGGAAATCGGTAACTTTGAACCTTAATATCTCTGATGGGGGTAAGTGCTAAAAATTCGGAAATTTTCACACATTATACTACACCCTTAGATGTTCCTTCACCTGCAATATGACTTTGTATTTGCTTTTTTAAGAAGATTACAGCCATTCAAAAATGCAGAAAAAAAAAAATTTTTTTTTAAGTTTTTATATAAATACGTGTGCCTACTCGTAATATAAATAGCCTATATTGTTAAATTTTTATGAAAATTTAAAATAAAAATTATTATTAGCAAATTCTTAAAAATTTCGTTCATAAATTTTTTCTTTCCATTTTTATTTAGCATAAAACAATTGAAAATAAAATTTCATAAATTTTTAGTAAAAAATTCACGTTTGGGAAATGTCAATAAAATATAACTTAGGACTTGTGTTTTTCTTATCCAAATTCATACTATAACGTTGTTTAAAGTTTACTAAACATTTAAATTATAAGGAGCCCTATTTTGGAGATGCACAGACGTGTAATAATATTTAATGACCGTTTCTCCCCGACGCCACTTACCGGTTTTTCCCGAATTCAATTTGTCATCGATTATTGATCCGATTATTTACTTCGATATTTTATTATTTTTCATTATTCTATAACATTAAGGAAACTCCAAATGTGAAAATATTAAGTAAAGATGTAACTTAAAATTTCGATTTTCATGGATTCATTAAAAAAAAAAAAACGGCGATTTTGACCGATTTTCCCCCATTTTACAAACATATATATATATATATTATAAATAATATATATATAATATATATATATATATATATATATATATAATATATATATATATATATATATATATAATATATATATATATATTATAATATATATAGATAATATATATATATAATATATATATATATATAAATAATATATAATATAAATATTAATGTTATATATTAAATATATATATATATAATATATTATTTATATATATATAAATATATATATATTATATATATATAATTATATATATATACTAATATATATATATAACAAACGTAGCACACACAAACATTTTTTTTAAAATAAAGAGGCCCGTTATTATTTTTTTATTTACAATCAAAATGGTAAGAGCGACACAAGCACACCTTCAAAATCTTAGCTTGCATAACTGAATTAATGTCGCGCTTTACATTAAATATTATTACGTCTGTGTTTGTCCAAACTAATTTTAATTATAATTTAAATGTTAAGTAGATTTTAATAATTGTTATAGTATTAATTTGGATAGAAAAACACAAGTCTAAGTTATATTTTATTGACATTTCCCAAACGTGAATTTTTTCCAAAATTATGAATTTTATTTTCATTGATTTTATGCTAAATAAAATTGAAAAAAAGAATTATGACCAATAAATTTTTGAATAATTTCTAGATAATAAATAATAAATTTAACACGTTTAACAATAGTACTTTATATTACGTAGTAGGCCTAGATTGCTATCATAACACAACTTAAAAAAAAAAATTTTTTTTTGCATTTGATGAATAAGAATATTTTCTTAAAACAAAGAAAATACCAAAATGACTAATGGGTGGTGAAGGAACATCTATGGTAGTAGTATGTGTGAAAATTTCCGATTTTTAGCACTTACCCCATCAGAGATATAAAGGTTCAAAGTTACCGATTTTCCGAAAATTGATTTTTTGGACATCCCTGTAAAAATTTTTAAAAAATTTACCAAACTGTCAATAAGAAGTAAGGTTAAACCCTACTTTAGTATGTATCGTCACACAAAATTTTATATCGCTAAATTATTTCTTCCTTCTTTTAATAATACACCCACGAAAATAGAAAATGTCTCGATTTTTAACACAAGGTTTCGGATTCTTCATGGCTGATAATATATATCTTTTCCCGAAAAAAAAAAACAGGAAAGACCAAATGTACCTTAAGTATCCCTAACAAATCATTCTCTATGAAATTTGGTATAAGAAATACCAATATGGAGATATGACTTAAAAATGTTAACTCTATTAAGTGATAAATTTGTCTCCACCTTGGTCAACATTTGGCTCACCCTGTTACAACCAGAATAAATCTACAAAAACGAATGGTGGTTTTGAACTTTCCAGGGATAACATTAACGCCATGCAAAATATAAAAGTTTTCAAAAATTATCGAGCGGCCATCAGCGGTACGAAAAATATAATATTACATAATATATAATATTATATATATATATATATATATATTATATATATATATATATAATATATTTATAGATATATATATATATAATATATATATATATATTATATATATATATATATATATATATATATATATCGAATTTTCATAACTAGCTACAATAGTAGGAACAAAATAAAATAATAATTAGTAATGTTATTGAATACGAAAGGTGACACTTTTTTTTCTATCATTTATTTAATAATTTTTATTATTACAAGCATCCTCTTTCTCAATTTTCAAATTAAAACTTCTAAAATTTTATTATGTTAAAAAATTAATTTAAAAAAAAAAAGAAAACTTACATAACTATTAAGCACACACACGCACAAACATCAACTATATATATATATATATATATATATATATATATATATAATATATATTATATATTATATAAATATATATATATATATATATATTTATATATATATATATATATATATTATATATATATATATATAGGGAGCCATTTGGATAACAGTAAAAATATTTAAAAACAAAAACAATCTTTGGTACAGACTTCAGATTCTCAATTTTCAATTTTTTGTGTCTTACGTACATAACACATTTGCACACGAACAAACACACACACGACTACCGACTAGTTATACCATCGAGATTTCAAATTAATAAATGAAGTACAGAAAACAATACAAAAAAAATTAACATAAAAAGATATACAAACTCTATAAAATATAATATATACAAAAATATATTCATATATTATATAAATATATATATTAAATATATATATACAAAAAAAATAAAACCAGTAATAATATATATATATAATATATATTATATACTGTAAATTTAAACAATTCCATTTTTTGAAAGTCTATCATGAATTAAGTCTTGAATTCTTGTTATTCGCTTTGTCGTCTTTAACGTAAACTCTGAAATAAAAAACAAATGAATTAACTAATTTAGTAGTGAATATTATTACTATTTTTTTTTAAGTTAATTTTAAATAGACCGCACGTGGCAACTTCAAGGTTTTATACGTAAACTATAACGTCTTACGTTAAACTAAGTGTTAACAATAAAAAATGTACTTACTCATCTTGCATATTCATGAATAGGAGTCCAGTAAGCATTAAATATATATATATATATATATATATATATATAATATAATATATATATATATATATATATCATAATAAATATTATATATATAGTTAAGTAAATATATTATATATATATATATATATATATATATATATATATCACACTAGGTAACTACTTTGGATGTTAAATTTAGATTCAAAACCTTATTTACGGGGACAAAATTTGAAGTCTATACAAGCACGAAATATTTATTAAACGATTCCTTGTTCCGTGATTATAACAGAACTAGTCACCATTTCATTCTACCAAACTACCACTACAATTACTAGTCAAGGTAGTTGTACCAATTTATCGCAATACGGGTTCGCTGATAGTATAAATTCCCAACTGGTAGGGGTAGGAGGAACTTCAAAAGATCTACCATTATTTCTACTACTACTATTTAATATTGACGATAATGGGTTTATAATTCTTATTGGGGTATTGCAAACCGCCTCCGAAGTACTTACATTATCGTCTATTTTCATTTTATGTATAATATTCTTATTAAATACCGTTCTTTGTGTTTGGAAAAGGAAATTATGACGATACGTCGGAATTTCCCTCATTTTGTATTTCATGTACAAAGAAGACGTTTGTTTTCGGGATTTTTTGTAGTAGTTTTGATTAAAATCGTACTGGCACACATTTGACCGTTCCAGTAAGCATAATATCCATGATTCCGGTACGAAACTATATATACTATATTATATTATATATTTATATATATATATATATAATATTATATATATATATATATATATATAATAATATTATATATATATATATATATAATAATATATATTATATATAATAATATAGATATATATCATATATAATAATATTATATTATATATATATATATATATCTTAGGGGCGTGTTAGGTGAGAATTGATAAAAATGAGGAATGAACGCATTAGGGAGTTGTGTGGTGTGAAGAAAGGAGTAAATGAGAAAAGAAATGAAAGATCATTGAGATGGTTTGGTCGTGTGGAAAGGATGGATGATAGTCAGTTGGTTAAGCGGATGTATAGTGGTGGATGTGCTTGAAATCGACCGGCTGGGAGACGAAGAAAAAGTAGTGGATTATGTCAGTAAAGGAATGCCTGGAAAAGAGGAATGTGAGTTTGGCAGAGGCGAGAAAAGGTGCACAATAGAAGTGAGGGGGTATGGTTGTGTCACACCTGGGCCAAGGGATGAACCCTACATTGACGAGATGCCATAGTGAGGGTCCGTCGCGGTCTCGTGAAGCTGTAGGATGTATTTTTCTGACTGCAGCGAGTTCTCACTAAAGGTTATAAAGGGGGTGGTAAGGCTGGGCTTTCTTTTCGACTTGCGCCAGTATTCTCTACTATTTTTCGTGTTCGGTGATGCGACGCAACCTTACCCCCAGTCTTGGGGAAAGAAGGGGGATATATATATATTAGTATATATATAGTATATATATATATAGTATATTCGTATATTTAATGATATATATATATCTATATATATATAGTAATATATATAGTATCATATATATATTTATAGTTATATTATATACATAATATTATATATATATTTATATTAATAAATAGTATATATATTTATATAATATATATTAATATATATATATATAGTATAATATATATTAGTGATATTATATATATATATATATATATATATTATATATAATCCCTTCATATCTCCACAGATGGGGGTAGGGTGCGTAACTTGCATGGAAATAAGAATAGTTCAGTAAAAGAGCATGACGTAAGTCGAAAGGAAAGCCCCAACACCTTCCCCTTTTCCCCTTATACCCTTAAGTTTTTGCAGCCAAAAAACCACCCTAGGGCTTCACAACACAGCGACGTACCCCCACAGTAGTATCTCATCAATGCAAGGATTCATTTCCTGGGCCAGGACGACAACCATACACCCTCACAAAAGCCCACCATTCACTCATTCTTCTCGCTTGAACAAAATTCATATTTCTTTCCTTCAGAAAACTCCTTTACTGACTCAATCCACTTTTTCCTACCAACACACACCACTATCCATCCGCTTACCCATCCGACTATCATACATCCTTTCCACATGACCAAACCATCTTAATATGCTCTCATTTATTCTCTCATTCACGCCTCTCTTTACACCACACAGCTCACTAACACGCTCATTCCTCATTTTATCAATTCTTCTCGCACCTAATACACCCCTAAGATTATCCATCTGGACAGACTGCACCTTAAATCTATCCTTATTCCATACCAGTTTCCCTACTATACATTAACACCGGTAACAACCTATCCTCATGCAGAACCCTATCACACTCGAGTCTTGGCCCCTTTACGTATCCAGTATATGTAGGGACAACCAGAGTAGTATATAACTGCTTTATCAACATTCATTAGTGTTTGGCGAGGAATGAGTATTGATTACTTACTCTTCGTTCTCTTTTACTCCACTAATGTATCAATATATTTTTTTCACTAATAAGGCAGTACTTAACGACTTTACTTCAAATAAGATAAGTCAAATTGAAAACGTAGTGTTGTCTATTTTATTAAGCGATTTTGGTGCCTGTACTTTGTGACCTTAGAACCTGTGGTTTTTTCAGTTTTCTCTTACTTATATTACTACTCGTATTATAGTTATTTTTGTTTTTAGTATTGGTCCCATAAATATTCCCAAAAGAAATTCCTTTTGCAAGAGACAGAACGATTCATACCTACAATACTCGTGCATTCCAAACCGTAATTTATTCCCAAAAGAAATTCCTTTTGCAAGAGACAGAACGATTCATACCTACAATACTCGTGCATTCCAAACCGTAATTTAAAAGATATGATACAGTGATGGTAAATGTCATGTTATTCTTATAAATATTTTAAGATACCGATCAATTACACACAAACCGTAAAAAAAAAAAAAAAAAAAAAATATATTCGCAATCTTTTCATCCCATCATTTACTTTTTTTAATTTCCTTATTTTCATAATTTCTTAAACTGAGTAGGAATTTCTTCAACAATATCAATCGTAACGTATATAATATTTACTAACAATACAGGAATTCAAAAAGCTAAGAAAACCTTTCTTGAAATTAAGAAATGTCTATTACCACCTACAGTTGCCATATATATATATATATATATATATATATATATATATATAATATATATAATATATATATATAATATATATATATATAATATATATAATTATATATATAATATACTTATAAATATATAATATAATATATTATAAATATATATATATAATATATATATATATTAAATAAAAAGAATATAAATATATTATAATTTTTTAAATTATATATTAATAATATATAATATATATATGGAGAGGTTATAACCCCCCCCATTAATCAAATTTGTACGAATTCATAAAATCGATATATATATAATATATATATATATATATAATTATATAATATATATATATATAATATATATATATAATATATATATATATATATATATATAATATATATATATATATGAGAGGTATAACCTCACAGCCATAATTTAATCTGGAATTGGACAAATAATATCGGATTTTTCACATGGCAGGGTTTATGGCACTTGTAAGAACAATCACGGCATTCGTAGCCCTGCTTACCCAGTCGTCTACCCATACCCTTTTGACATACTTGGCACGATAACGAACTGTCGAGTTATATATATATATATATATATATATATAATATATATATAAATATATTATATATATAATAATATATATATAATATATATATATATATATTATATTATAATATATATATATAGTATATGATATATATATTAATCAGTAAACATTTAGAACTGCTACACACCAATCACAATTCGTGATATAAGATAAAGAATTTAATCTCCCCAGCTGGGTTCCGAACCCGAATCCTCGCTGATGGTAGCACACTTGCTTTACCAACAGCGAGGGTTCGGGATCGTAAACCCAGCCAGAGGAATTAAATTCTTACAGTATCACGAAACGTGAGTGTTTGTTAAGCAGTTCTAAATTTGTTTTACTGATACTATTTCTCCCTGAATCAGACTCTGTTGTGACCCTTGACCCGAGTGGAGCGGGGAGGTCTGCAAAGGTCACTGTCTAAGACTGACACGCCTTATTCTGGGAAAGATATAGTATCTTTCAGAAGTAATGGTGGATTTCCTTTTAGCTCATAGTGGTCAAGTGGTAACACACTTGCTTTACCAACAGCGAGGGTTCGGGTTCGAAACCCAGCAGGAGATTAAATTCTTAATCATATATATATATATATATATATATATATATATATAATATATTATATAGAATTATTATATATATATATATATATATATATATATATATATATATATTATTAATATTATAATATTATATATAATAAATATATATATATATGATATATACAAAGGTGGCACCGTTAATGAGAAAGTTAACGTCGTTAATTTTAAATCGTTAACAAAAAATATTAACGACGTTAATCATTAAAACGTTTATCGGTAAAGAATGTAACGGAGGTTAACGTTAATCGTTAACGTTAACCGTCTTCACAAAATGTAGGAATAATTTATTTTTCTAATTTATTTTATTATATAATATCCCTAACAAATATTAATATGATATTAAGCTTATCAGACAAGTTAATTAGGCTTTGACATAAGCAGATGCTTTGCCGCTTGCGAAGAATCTCCAAAGCGTAAAATAACCTGATTAATTAAACTCAATACGGGTGTCCGTAAATGGAATGTCCCAGTTTCAATGCTTTATTATAACAACATAATATACATATCCATTATCATACATACATCAAAGTGAAGAGTAAGTTGCATAGTTTCGAATATGCACTGGCGCCCGAACGAGTTCCTGATAGGTCGACATACGCGCATGCGCGCATTCAGATGTAGTCATCTCTAGTGCGTGCGCCACATACTGACAATGGCGAGTCCTGAGCGTAAAGCTTTCTGTGTCCTACAATTTGCTAAGTGTGAATCTGTAATTACGATTCAACGTGCGTATCGTTTATGGTTCCAATGTGACCCTCCATATGGCAAAAACATTCGCCGATGGTATAGACAATTTGCAACTAATGGATGTCTTTGTAAAGGCAAAAGTACAGGACGGCCCAAAGTGACTGTACAGGATGTGGACCGTATCAGGGCCTCGTTCCTTCATAGTCCTAAAAAATCCGTTCGGAGAGCAAGTCACGAACTGAAGGTGCCAAAAAACGACGGTGTGGAAGGTGTTAGGAAACGTTTATACATGCGTGCATACGTTGCAGTTTGACATTGCTTAAGCAGATGACAATGGTCTACGGTTTACTTTTTCCTGTGCAGAGTTAGGTCGAGACGATGACCTTCTAGATCGTGTAGTGTTTAGCGATGAGTCCACCTTTCATCTCAAGGGTAAGGTGAATGCCCATAATGTTCGTATCTGGGTCTGAAAATCCGCATGAACTTGTAGAACACGAACGTGATTCCCCAAAGGTTAAATTTTTCTGCGCCATATCCCGACGCCAGGTCTACGGACCTTTCTTTTTCGCAGAAGCAACCGTAATAAGGGTCGCCTATCTCGATATGTTTCAACAAATGCTCTTTCCACAATTATTAGAGGATGAAACGGTAAATTTTATACGCAGCAAGATGGAGCCCCTCCACATTGAAGTCAAATAGTGCAGCGTGGTTGGAACGACTGACTCCAGATCGTTGGGCTGCGGTCAAATGGTCCAACGAAAGAGCTCTAGATATCTGCCTCCAAGTTCCCCGGATTAACGCCATTGCGATTTCTTCCTATGGGGCTGCCCAGTTATACGCAGAGTTGAACGCAGATTTAACATGCCGTTGCCTCTCCATTACCGGAGTCTGTTAACCAATGTTTTGTGAGGAATTGGATATTCAAGCTGATGTTAATCTCCCATAACAAGGGGCACATATTGAACATATGTAGGAAAAAACTCTGTTCAATGACCTTCACTTTGATAGATATGCTTTTGATATTGTATATTACGTTGTTATAATAAAGCATTGTAAAACTCGGACATTCTTTTACGAACACCGAGTAGTATATATTGAAAAATAACTAGGATATGTCAAACTAGAATTTTATAGCAAATATGTATATTTTTTTTTAAGATTACAACGCTTATGAGGCCTAGTTCTAATATTTTTTCACTAGTCGGAAAAGAAGCAAGTTCAAGTAACTAACGAAAGAAGTTAATGACTCATTGAACGGGCAACAGTCACTATCTCTTTTTTTTCTTCAGCAAACCAATAAGAAATGAGAATACAGCAAAAGAAACACGTCAAACATTTCTAAACGGAATAATAACCGTGTAAAGAATAAACACATTTTGAGCCATTGAGAGGGAGCGTTTAGGAAATTTTGGAAAAAAAAGTTTGTTATCGAAATCGAATCTAATACAATTTAAAATCTGATAAGAAAATATTTTATAAACTCGTAAATTAAAGTAACGATTAACGGATGTAGGGAAAAATTTTAACTCGTTAATAGTCCGTTACTTATTTTCGAAATTAACGGAAGCGTTAAAAGTTAACGAAAAAATTAACGAGTTAATTAACACGGATTAAACGCTTTAACGCGGTTAATGATGCCCAGCCTTTGTATATATAGATATATATATATATATATATATTATATAATATATATATATATAATATATATATATAGATATATAATCTCTCTATAGTATATGACATTTATATATATATATATATATATATATATATATATATATATATATATATATATATAATATATATATATATATACATAAGAGTATCTATAAATACCTTATAAGGTAAAAGGAAAATATCTGCAGTAATTCTTCCTTCCATAAAAATCCCCTATATAAGAAAAAATTCTTAACGGTTCTTTTGTGTGGCACTTTCAAATGTAAGGACAGCCGCGGAAGCGTGCGCCCAAAAAAGAGTGCCTGGAGTTTTAAGGAAGGAGAGGTCAGTTAGATACCCACGTTAAAAAGAAGAGGGTGTGTTAAAACATCGGCATTGTTAAAGCCGGAAGATTATTATTTAATTGAATATTATTGTGTCGAGCTTTTAGAAATATTGTTATAAGTTGTGAAAGGAGTGTTTAATTAATTTAAACCCTAAATTAAATAAGAAAGGATTTTAAGGTCCCATTATATGATAATAGACTCATCATTATCCATTAAACAAACTGTTGTATTAACTAATTGCTTGATATGAATTATTAATCAATCACTATTAACATTATTTATGCCCCATTTAATTGATTAATCTTAAAATAAAGATAAGAAGTAACTACTCTTTTTTTCTCCACTGTGCCTAACTTCATGGTATTTATATATATATAGTATATATATATATATATATATATATATATTATATATATATATATTATAATATCATATATATATATATATATATATACTCTATATATATATATATATATATATATATATATATATATATATATATATATATATATATATATATATATATATATATATATATATCCTTTAATAAAAGCTGCTTACTTCTTGACATAATATTTTTAAATTAATTTATAATTTTATTTCAAATTAAAAACCTAAAACTTAGATAAATAAATTTTATAACCAAAGAAATAAATCTTTTGATCAAGTAAAAAACGAAAAAAGTTTTATATGTGAAACTCCAAATGGCATTTATTGAGGTTGCTCAGTTATTGATGCAGACACACAAATTTTGGAAAATGATCTTTGTAAACAGCTAGATCAATTAAAATCAAAAATATAAATCAAACCCCAGGTTTTGTAAACTCGTGGTGGAAACGCTGCGCTTGTGGCCTATGCGCACGAGGTAGGTTATAAAAGTGAATGTGGTGTGCTGTTCCGCTCTCCTAAACCTCGTCAATAAAAATGCTTATATTGTGGCCAGGACAGGAAATTGCCTGGAATCTATACGACCGACCTGGCTACAGTATCTTTTTTCAGTGTACTGGTCAGGGTTCCTGTTAGTTCAGGTAGCGGCTGGGAATATGAACCCGACGACCAACACGCGTCCTTCTTTCACCCGGCGGTGGAACCAGAGTGGAGCGAAGGACAGGTACCTGAGGAGGTGGAGAAACAGGCGAGTGTACTGGAAGTAGTAAAGGACGAGGAGGCTGAGAATCTGGCAAAGAAGACAAAGGAATGCAGGGGAGGGGGGAAGTAGGGAGCGGGATACCTGGAGGAGGTGGAAGGTTCCGGAGGTCGGCCTCTAGGAAAGATGGTTTTAGTGGGTCGATGCAGATGACCTCTGTTCGCGTAGGGTGTTGAATGATGAAGAACTTCATTGCCCTGCTCAAGACCTTAAACGGGCCGTCATACCGAGGCTGTAGAGCAGTCCTGTGAGCGTCGTGACGAACGAAAACATGGGTGCATGTGGCCAGTTCTCTCGGAACGAAGGGGTGGATCGTCTGGTGTCGAAAAGGTGAAGGGTCTCCACAACACAGCACAGTTCTTCAAGCGGGTGAGGTAGGAGAGAGGATCCGACAAGGTGAAGGGGAAGATTGAGAAAAGAATTCACCTGGCAAGCTTAAGGGAGAGCCATAGACTAGTTCCGCGGATGTGCACTGAAGATCTCCCTTGAGGGCGGTGCGGATGCCCAAAAGTACAAAAGGAAGAGCCTCAATCCATTGCTCATGCTGGGGGTGAGTGGCCAAAGATGCCTTAAGCTGGAGGTGAAATCTTTCTATGATCCCATTTGAAGCCGGATAAAAGCTGGTGTTCCTGATGCGCTCAGAACCTAGGAGGCGCATCAAATCTCTCCAAAGGAAAGATTCAAATTATCTACCTTGATCCGTGGTCACAGTAAGCGGTACGCCGAAACGCGCAACCCAGTGAGTCATGAAAGCTTTAGCTATGGCTTTGGCAGTGGTGGTTTGGGAGGAATGGCTTCCGGCCAGCACGTGAATAATCAATACATGTAAGGATATATTGATGCCCATCAGAAGGAGGAAGGGGACCAGCAATGTCGATATGTACTTTCTCAAAACGTTCTCTAGGGGGAGAAACTCCCCGAGAGGGGCTGTGGTGTGTCGGTGCACCTTAGAACGCTGACAAGGAAGGCATTCACGAGCCCACTTTCGCACATCGGTATTAACACCGGGCCACACAAAGCGGGCCGTAACCAGCTTCTGAGAGGCCGCGATACCGGGGTGAGAAAGAGAGTGAAGAGCAAGAAAAACAGGTTTGCGAAAAGAAGAGGAAGAAAAACGGTTGCAACAGGAAGACGTGTGTCACAGAGGAGTTTCTTCTATATGCTAGGGAAAGCAGGAAATCCGCCTGCAGTTTGATGAAAGAGAGTGAAATTATCCGCTCCGGAGATGTGACGTATGTCAGTTGTAAACTGTGAAACATATTCCAAATGACGAGTTCATTGGCGCAGTTGTGTTCATTTCTAGATCTCATGGAGGTGATTCGGCTTGTGAATCAGGAGAATGTGAAATTCCAAACCCTCCGGAAAATATCTTAAGTGCTTGACTGCCAGTAGATTGGAAGTTCTGTGCTGAAGGCTCTGTAGCGGGTTTCAGCAGCTGAAGTTTCTTCGAGAAAAAGGCAAGAGGGAACCAAGAACCATTCAGGTGTTGCAGGACGCCTCCGACTGCGAAATCAGAGGCATCAACCTGAAGGCAAGTTGGTGCCGAGTCCTGTGGGTGAACAAGGAGAGTGGCGTCCGCGAGTGCATCTGTGGCAGAAGTGAAGGCAATGCGACCTTCTTCTGTCCACTCTACCTTGACCGAGACACCTCTTTTCTTCGGGTGGAGGAGCTCTGTGAGAGGCCGGAGGAGAGCAGCTGCTGCAGGTAGAAAACAATGGTTGTAGCTTCAGCATCTCGAGGAACTGCTTCAGTTGTTTTTACATTTCAGGCAAAGGAAAGGCACAAATGGTGGCAGCACGCTCCTGAAGGGGCGAACACCTTCAGGTGAGACCATGTGGCCAGGAACGTGAGAGAGGGTACACCGAAAAGGGACTTCTCCGGACTGATGCGGATACCGTATTCGTTTAGTCTGGAGAAAACAGTACAACGGTGTTCCTTGTGTTTCTCTTCAGAGTTTGAGGCTATAAACAGGTCATCGATGTAGGTCCAACAAAAGGGTAGCCCTCGGAGGACAGAGTCGATGAACCGTTCGAAAGTTTGAGCAACATTTCGTAAACCGAAGGGGTTCTCAAGAACTCAAAGTCCAAAAGGCAGCAGTCTTGTGAACGTTCTCGGTGCTACAGGGATCTGATGATACTCGAGGACAGATCAATTTTGGAACTATGACCGCGTTGAGCCCTAAAATTTCCATATTGGCGCCAGTCCCCAGGGGTAGCTTTAGGGACAAGGTGCAAAAGCGCAGCCCAACTGCTCTTGGAAGGTCGAACGATCCCCAGCTCAAGCATGTGATCAAACTCAGCACGAGGGATCTTCAGCTTCTCCGGAGCGTGACGGATGGATAAGAGATGGAAAGTCTTTCTGCAGGAGAGAGAGGAAGGGATAAGAAGAAATGGGAGGAAGAACAGCGGAAATGCTCCCTAGTGCAGAAAGAAAGATGTTGCCCTTGGAGAAGAGGGTGGTTTTGCCATCCACCAAGCCTTGGTTCCTAAGATCCACCAGAAGGTAGAAGTGGTTCAGAAAATCCGCTCCGATAATGGGTTGTGTGACTGCGACAACGGTTAAAATCTAGCAAAGACCCTCCTGAGGGAGAAGTCAAGGGTGCAGGAATGTTCACAGTAAGTACCGATGGCAGAGCCGTTTGCAGCGCACAGGAAACGGGTAGGCTGAGTACTGGGGGAACCAGACCATCTGAAGGGAAACACAAGAGATCTCAGCTCCTGTATCGATCAAGTAGTGACGCCTGGTGGAAGGGTCGAAAACACGTAGAAGGCGGTGCCGAGTAGGGTAGCTGTGACCTGGAGCGCCCCTAAGGATTTGCTGCAGAGTTTCCCGAACATGTGCACGGCTGAACACATTTCCGGGAATGCTCCTGGAAGGTGCGGTGATAGTAACACTCCCCAGCGGTCCTCCTGGCGGAAGGTGACCGTCCACGTAGTGTTAGTGCGGCGCGGGGTGGGGGAGCGACTGCGGAGGGTGAGGAGGCGTAAATCATGATAGCCTCTACATTCCTCTCAAGGCGGGACAACCTGTCCTCCAGAGCGGGAGAAAACTGAGAAGAAGCTCCTGAAGGAGGAGGAAAGGTATTCAGAGTGTGAGGGATACCAGGAGTGTAAGTAGAGGCTGAAACGGTAGGAGTAACAGGATGAGGAGAAATAGAAGCAACGTGAGGTGGCTGGCACCGCATGACACGGTCAGCTGCCTCAGCAAAGGCCCGCAGGGACAAAGTGGGATCAGTGGTGGCCACTATGCCTTGAACTTGTGGGGGCAACTTTTGCACGAAAAGTTGCCGGAGTATGGCCTCCCCCCTGGGAGATGGGGAATCCCGAGCTATGAAAGCATTCTAAAAGGCAGCTCTGTAGGGGTCCTGTCTCCTAAGGACTCCCCCTTCAAGAGTTGCTCCAACTTATCCTCCATAGAAGATGATAGGCGTGCAAGGAGCACCTCTTTTAGGGAAGTGTAAGGGGTAGAAGATGCGGATGCTGTGGCCAGAGCGTCGCTTACCTTCATGAGGGGACCCTCTGGCAGGGCACCCAACAGCAGGTTGTACTTCTGAAGCTCAGTAGAGTCTGCAGTAAAAGCCACATCAATCTACAGGAACCATAGATTAAGACTAATGGTGGAAATGCTTGCACTTGTGACCTATATGCACGAGGTAGGTTATAAAAGTGAATGCACGCCGTTCCGGTAGCCTACACCTCGTCAATAA
>JABUQX010006537.1:0-2500 GCA_015478945.1 Trachelipus rathkii | reverse complement strand
TCCTTTATCAGCTCTTTCTAAGGAATTCTATACCCTAGAAGATGAATTGGATAACAGCTCCCAAATGGAGCTTGATGCGATGACCCATTCTCTTACTAATGCTTCCTGCACTTCCGAGAAAGGTGAATGGAAAACTGTTCAACGTAAACGTCGCCAACGCTCTAAGCGTTCTGGGTCTGTTGGAGGCATGAAGATAGACCCAGAGGTCCCCATTCTCCAATCAAACTGCCCAATTTCCCAAAATCACCCGCATGATGAAGTACTGGAAAATTCTCCATCAGACCTTGCCAATTCATCGAATCCTATATTGGAAATCGATGTCGTAACCCCAACACATTCTCAAAAAAGACAATACCCTTCCGGTTACACCTTCCTTCCCCATTTCCATGGAAAAAAACTCTATGTCCCTCCCACATTGCGGATTCTGATACTGCTCTCACTAATAAATATGAGCATTACGAATGCTCTTCTATTAACCAACCAAACCCACATAAAAAGTTGATTCGGTTTGAAGTTCAAACTTAGTCTCGCATTCATGGTGAAGCTTCTTCACCAAATACATCTGAAAACTCCTTCCCTAAAAGATGTCATACAACCTAAAAAATCTCTGGTGTTATGACTACCCTTTCCCCCCAGGTTTTGTTTCCCCCTCCTCGCCGAGACCAGCGTCTTCACCTTTACCTCTCAAATCTGAACCCACTTCTAACATTACCCCCAGTCACATAGAGACAATTGTCTCTAATCAGACCACCGATCAGTTAATATTTCATAACTCACCATGACTTGACTTTCCTCAATGGAATTGTCGGGGCTATTTAGCTCTAATTTCGAAGAACTTGTTCAACTATAAACATAATGTACACCAAAGTGTATATGTTTGCAGAAACTTGACGTATGTCATCGTGACTTCTTTCAACCATGTCTGAATATAAATCGGCCGTTAACTTCTATAGAAAGAGGTGACAATGTTAGGGGAGGGGCAGGAATACTCCTTACAAATCTAAATCCCCTATTCCCCAGTCCCTCTTCGAACAAGACTTCATGTAGTGGCAGTATAAGTTCATTTGTCTACCGATATTTTTATCCTATTCGATCTACTTAGCTGGCCGAGTAGTCGAATTTTACTAAGGTCGGACTTACTGATCTTTTTAAAAAACAGCTCCCTACTCCGGTTGTTATACTAGGTGACTTCAACCTACGCCACCCCTTATGGGGGTGGACTCTGTCACTTCATCTAAGTCCAAGATTTTAGTATATCATCTAACTTCCTTTTCCCTGGGATGCATAACATAGGACTACACTACCTATGAACGTTTAGATAACACAACTTCTTGCTGTATTGATATTTCCTTTTGCTCCCATTCCCTTATGGATCGTTTAACCTGGTCCGCTTTGATTATTTATTCGGCAGCGATTCATACCCAATAGCACCCCGTTAAATTGAGCTTGTTTCCAAGCCGCAATGCAAAAACCCAACATCACAAAGCTGGCGTTATGATCGAAGCGGAGTGGCTCACGCTTTTTATCAGGCCACAGCTATCGCCTCTTTCTCCTTTCAATAACCGATTTCCAACTGTTGAATGAGTGCCGTTTGGCTTTCTTCCAGAAAGGTAGTCATCTCGGCAGCGAAGCTTGCCATCCGCAGTCTTCCTCAGCAGGGCGTCGGCAACCCCTGCGTGGTCCCAAGAGTGCGCACAAGCCAACCGAGAGAAGAAGAAACTCTAAAGGACAATACAAAAAGACCCGTACCACCCCAACTGATTATTTTTAAAACCAGCCGCAGCGAAGATCTCGGGCGAATTTAATCGTCAAACGCGTTAAACAATATTTTCGAACTTACATATCGACTTTTAACTCCAAACTCCCCTTCGTTTAGTGTGGAAAGTTACACAGAAAATATCTCCTCATCGCTCCAATAACTCCTCACTCACAGTCCTCCGTTATGGGCCTGATATAAATGATACGATTTCCGCTCCTGCGGTGGTAGCGGATGCGTTAAGTTATAGCTTTGCTAGCCATTCGAGTTCATTCCGCTACACTGAAGCCTTTCAAAAACTAAGAACTGACACAGCACTACCAGACTTTCAACAGCGAAAGGGGAAGATCATACCTTACAACCGTCATTTTACACTTGCAGAGTATCAAACGCATTGGAAAATAGCAAAGACGGTGCCCTTGGTTCAGACATGATTTCGTACATCATGCTCCGTCATATCCATCCTTCGGCGTCAGCGTTTTTGCTGGATCTATATAACAGAATCTGGATCGAATCGTCTTTTCCATCTATTTGGACTACAGCTTTTGTAATTCCTATCCCAAAACCTGGAAAAGATCGAAAATTGGGCAGACAACCAAAGACAATTTTCGCTACCTGTCACTTCCTGGAATTATGGAGAAATCGAGTTTCTGCCGCTTACTCCCTGTTTCTGGAAGAAGCCGTCAAGCTTTCTCAACTTCCAATTTGGTTTCCGCAAAAATCGCTCGACTGCGGACCCCTTTT
>JABUQX010006536.1:20000-22500 GCA_015478945.1 Trachelipus rathkii | reverse complement strand
TTATTATATAATATATTATATATATATATTTATATATATATATATATATAATACCTATATATATATATAATATAGTTATTATATTAAAGTGTTTTTATAGAGCATTTAAATTTTTTTTTATATTCTATCATACGAAAAATAATGATTTAACAAATCTTTATTTTTTATTTAAGCCGTTTTCATTTTTGCATTTGTGCTTACGAAACGTAAGATAAAGTTTGCGTTCGTTTTTGTTAAATTTAGCACAAATTTAGGAAAATGCTCACCAAACGTAAGAATTTCTAAATTTCTGTAAGGTTGCTATTGTCCCTGTGCTTGCCGAATTTAAGCACGTTCTTAAGAAAAATGTAAACAAACAAGATGGTGGCTTGGTGGGTTCGTTGATTTGATGAACGATTAATTACATGAGAATTAGCTTTAAATCTAATTTCTTCCAAATCGATAAAGTCCATCACAATAGTTGATCAAATATTTGTAATATAAACCATTTGTTATTTCTATTTATTCCAAAACCACGTGCTCCATCACAACTGCTAATCAAAATATTTGTAAACAAACGTTCGTTTATGTACAAAATTCATGCTAAAACTGGATTAGCATTTCTTAAGGCTATAAACAGTATTGCCCTTATACTACAGATTAAACGAGTTAATGAAATAACTCCCTAAAATCATATCCACAGTATAAATATTCTATGGTTCAATTGAATCGTTGAATTTGATAATCGTAAAAAAAATATATATCGAAAGAAAATTATTTTTATCGATATATAAATAATCGGAAAATATCAGAAAAAAACATCGATAGTGTTATCCCTACAAAAACGCCGAAATTAGCTAACTTTTTTTTTTTCAGAGCGTAATTTTTCATATTTTTATTAAAAATATAGATTTAAAATATACGCTAATCGGTAAAAAAAACTTCAAAGAATTTTTTGATACCATTCCTGTGAATTAAAAGTTTATAGTTTTAATACAATAGTTACGTAAAGTTTATTCACCTCAGCAAAACTATGACCCAATTTTTTTCCTAACCAATTTTAACCTATGACCCAATTTTTTTCATTATTATTTTTTAAAGTATATATATCCTGTGATTTTCATAAAAATTGGGCGTGAGACCCCTCTGCACTACTATTACTCATTTGTCTATTAGAGAATTTTGTGGGTGTATAGCCTTGTTAATTTTCAATAGTGTGACATGATATTACATTGTCTTTTTGGACTGGGAATTTTATTGTTTCTTTGCAGAATTTCTGTATGTTGGAGGGTGTTGTGTATGTAATGTATGGACTTTTTTATTGTGCTGAATATTTGTATTGTTTTTTTCTTGTGATTCATATTTTGAGTGTATTGCTTCCAGAACTCTCTTTCATTTGTGCTAATTTATGTATTTATTCTAGTGAACATTAAGGTCTGTGATTTGGTTTAGTTGAGCTGGATGTCCGTCAAGTTAGCAAAACATTTTAGTGAAAGATTTTTTTAGGACAAATTTTGAAGGACAAAAAAAGACAAATCACCACAGTGTAAAAATGCATATATTTAATTGGAAAATATGATGTGAATTATTAGCAAAATTTCCCCTAATGTAAAGGGGAATTATAATATTACCTATTTTAAAATATTTTAAATATATATATAATAATATATATATTATATATATATATGTCAATATATTACTATTATATATATATATATATAATATATATTATATAGCGCGGGCGGGGTGACGTGGACCACTTTAGGTATAACTTGGTCTCCCGACTCTCCCCTAATGCACTTTTTGGAATTTTTTTTTTTTGTAAATCACGGCCCTATAGTCGGGCATAAGCACAAAAAAAATAATAATTAATTCAATAATAAAAGTTTTATTAAGTTGAATAACGACCGGAGTCAGCCCGACCGTGGAAGGGTGAAGGGACCACCATGAGGGTGACTCGGACCATCTGGGTTTAAATTCGTCTTTTACGTATAAATTTAAGCAATTTATTTAATATATCTTTTTTTTAAAATTTATTTAAATAAATAATTATTTATTCTATTAAAATAATAATAAGTGAAGTAAAAAGTGTCCAATAATGATAAATAAAAATTCAGAATATAAATAGGTGGTCCGATCACCCCTCTCCGCCAAAAATTTTGACACTTTTGAATTCGTTTTTATTACTAAAATCTTCATTTTAAAAATTTTGCACTGAATATAAGTAACTTTCTTTTCACATGTTGATTAGTTATACTTGAAAAGTTTGTGTCAATCATAATACGTAAAATACGTAAAACAATGGTGGTCCGAGCCACCCCTCCATCAATTTTTACGGCGGGGTGAATCGGACCAAGTTAGGCTCCATTTTTTTTGCCTACTAATACTGCTTGTGCATCAAAATTTACTTTGTCCCAGTTTAAAAGCTAACATACTCGATTAGTATCCACTGAAAAAAATAATTAAAATCGATCCAACCAATTTTTCATTTTATAACGAAGTTTAAAAAACTCACATTTTT
>JABUQX010006536.1:0-15000 GCA_015478945.1 Trachelipus rathkii | reverse complement strand
GGTAACAACATACTCTCATGCAAAACCCTAGTGCTCTCAAGACTTAGTCCCATTTTGTCCACCTTCCTACCATTCATAACTTTCTTACTATACTCTGGATCATCTTTTCACTTTTCATCCAACAAATATCCTCAATATTTAAACTCAGACAGTTGTTCCAGTTGATCACCATCTAACATAACTTTACACCGCCGCCGACTTCCCACTACTGACCAAATTTTTAAAAAAAAAAAAAAAAAACCTTCTAAACCTCTTATCTACATTTACTTTCAAACCCCTCCTTTAATATACCCTGCCAAACCCCTTTACCAATCCTCTCAAACTCTCAGATTCGCCACACAAAGCCAAATCATCCACATACAATTAGTAGAGCACCCTCCACTCTCTTCCATTCTTCAGTATCCTAACACCTTCCCCTGTCACCCCTACTTCTAATTCTTTCATAACCTTATCCATATACAAATTGTATAACTAAGGGAACATAACACATCCCTACCTCACTCCGCAATTAATATTAAATCAATCACTTTCAACTCCATTTATTCTTACATACTTTTGATATCATTCCAAAGCCTACCACCAACACCATATATTACTAACACTTCCCACAGATCTTCCCTCTTAATCCTTTCATACTTCTGTTGCAAGTCCTTAAAACCTAAATACAATTTCTTCTTCTTCTATCATATTTTCTCAATCATTTGTTTTGATGTAAAAATTGATCCACACATCCTCTACCACTTCTAAATGCACTTTGTTCTTCACCAGTCAGTCCCTTGACGTACTTTTTCAACCAAAATACCAGCAAATATCTTCTCTACAACACTCATTAAAGTAATTCCCCTATAGTTCCTACAGTTCCCCTTATCCCACTTACCCCCTTATATAAGGGTACTATTACTGCTCTCCAATCCCTCAGAACTATGTCATCCATAAACGCTTTGTTACACAACATCCAAATTCATTCAATCACCATCTCGGCTTCATTCTTGATCATCTTCACAGTAATTCACATTAGGCCTGATATATTTTACCATTGTCAGCTTTCTCACGCTACCATTCCTTACTTTAATACCTCATCCCAAAATACCTATTTCTTCTTGAACCATCAAACTCACATTCACTATTACCTCTTTATTACTGCCAACATTATGCAGGTATTCGATGTGTTTCCTCCACACTCTCCTCACATCCATCTCTTCAGTTATGAAAACGCCATCCCTTTTCATTATTCTCTGCAGATTTCCCCTTACTCTCAGTATTCTAACACTTTTCCGCTTCTTCCAAAAAACCCTATATTCCCTGTAAGTGTCCCTTTCATCCTACTTCTAAACTGTTCATTTACTTCAATTTTCCCCCTACGTTTGCAACTTTTAGTCTAACTTTTTTTCTTACTTATAAATTTCAGACGCCTTTCTTTTGAGACCTCATCCTTGGCTTTTAGCACATTCAACCACGCCTTTTTATTACTTTTAATCGCTTTTGTCATCACCTTCATTCCACCACTCACTGTTGACTCTTATTTCCTACTTTAGCACATCTATATACTTCTCTTCCACTTCTAATAAAGGCTTCCTTCAATTGCTTCCATATTTGTTCAGTTTCATTTGTTCACATTAAACTGATTTATTTGCAAGCGCTCTTAATACTTTTCCTTATTACCTTGTTTTCACTTAACTTCTCACTCTTAATTCTTCCCAATTCCTTCCTTATCATTTTCCTCTCCATCCAAGCCGCCATTAACTTAATCTTACATAAAACAACATAATGATCTGATAATCCCATCCCCAACCCCCTCACTGATTTAACATCCATCACATACGGTACTTCAACATCTCCTTTTTTACCAACACAAAATCAATCATACTTTTCACTTCCATTCAATCTCTTCTTACACCAACTCTAGTATACTTATAAATACTCTTGTGTTTGAATAAATTATTATTTGCACGCATACTTCTGTCCTAACAACTATATCACCTTCCTACTATTCTCATTTTCTCCCATCAACCCAAAGTCACCTGTTATACCATTCCATATTTGATTACATATCCAATCATTTAGGTCGCTCAAGACCATCATTTTTAAGCTCCTACCCACCCCATTCAAAACATCATTCAAATTATCCCAGAAAATCGCACTCCCCGCAATATCATCGTCAGATAGATCATATTTTGCAACCACACATACCTTGGCTTTTTCAAACTTAAATTTAACCATTAGAATTCTAGTACTCTCACAAAAAAAATCTCCATAGCTCTGTGCCACAGGTTACTTATCAGAATCGCAGCTCCTTCTCTCCCCCTCTCATTCCTCTCCACTCCAAAACACACACACACCTACACACACACTTCACAATTTCACACCACACCACACCACACCACTCATCTTTACCACTTCCTTTCATCTTTGTTTTAATCACAGCGAGCAAATCAAATTTACCTTTTCTAAATATATCCATCACCTCTCTCCTCTTCTCAACATTTATTCCTCCTACATTCCATGTACCCATACGATTCATACAATTTCGCTGAAAGATAGGAGGCCTCTTACGGTGATCACGACCTTCTCCGAGGCATGCATTAGCATACCTGACAAGAGATAAGTGGTAGTGGGTAGCTAGCCAACTACCACTGCCCCTTTTGTTGCCTTCTACGACACGCAGAACATACCCTGTAGGAATTCTTTCTCCCCCACACACATGGCACATGGATATGTGGAAAGGGGTTGTCTATAATAGTGATATTAATGTTTTATGGTTTGTTTATTATTATTATTATTATTATTATTATTATTATTATTATTATTATTATTATTATTATTATTATTATTATTATTATTATTATTATTATTATTATTATTATTGTTGTTGTTGTTGTTGTTGTTGTTGTTGTTGTTGTTGTTGTTGTTGTTACAATAAAACTTTTTATTTACAAATTTATCTTTTCCACAGAAAGAAATAATTTACTCAGACATATATGTCAAAGATGGGATTGAAGTAAAAGCTGAGCCGTTGAGTTTTAAGGAAGAATATTTGGTGACTGATCAAAATATTGAACAAATTTCTCAATTAGAAGAAAGTCTGGTAAGAATAGACAATTAAAAGTTTGTTTCATTTGTGTTTTTTTTTATAGGGATGTGACCGATGTACCGATAGTATCGGCAGTATCGGCCATTTTTTGGATATCGGTATCGGTATTGGTTAATATGGGCGATACTTCTTACTTTTTGGGTGAAGAATTATGAGAAACTTTTAGATTTAATAAATCTAGTTTCGATATATAAAAGGTTCTAATAAGGAATTCCTTAAGCTAGCTGAAACCCCACAAGAATGGCATCTCCGACGGTGAACCACTTCTAGAATCCATTTAAATAGCATAACCGAGGAGCTTGCTCTCGTGACGAAAAAAAGATTCACAGAAGTGGAAGCCGCCTTATCAGCAACCTCTGGCAACAGCACAGATAGTGACGATAGTGGCCTTTCAGCAAATAAACCTATTGAAGATGAAGAGGATTTGGGTATGTTAGACTTTGATAAGTTCATGGCCGAAATCGCATTGACATCTCATTCACCTTCAAAGGAATCACACCAAGGAACCTCATCAGAAAAACTGAAGAGACGGTCATCAAGGAGCAAAGATAATTCAAATTTGCAATCTGTGAAAGAGGAGATGAGGCTCTGCGAAAACATGGAGATGCTGCCTACAGAACAGAATTCTTTCATGTGGTGGCATGAAAATGGGCTAAGGTTTCCATTATTATCAGTTCTTGCAAGCAAATATTTTTATCATCCCCTCCCGCATCAGTCGAGAGTGAGTTTATTTTTAGTGTAGGTGGGAATGTAAACACCCCAAAAAGGAACAGGCTCTCGCCAGATACTAGTGAAAGCTTAATGTTTTTGTATCACAATTTGAGAATTTTTGAATTTGAGTAATGAATATCTTTATCTTAAAG
This sequence comes from Trachelipus rathkii, assembly GCA_015478945.1. NCBI lineage: Eukaryota > Metazoa > Arthropoda > Malacostraca > Isopoda > Trachelipodidae > Trachelipus > Trachelipus rathkii. The sequence continues at coordinate 11,046 of JABUQX010006536.1, read as the reverse complement.
AGTATATATTATATATGTTTTTGAATAATAGCGTTTTGTTTATTTTATCTTTTCAGCATATTAATTGAGGTCTCTTTCATTATTTTTATTCTTTATATTGTAGCTAGTTAAAGAATCTTCTTGTAAATTGTAACCATGTTAAAACATAAAGCTAGTAGCTAAACTTTGTTAATACTTGCTGGAAAATGGAAATGGAATATTTTTTGAATAAATACAAACATAAAAAAGTTATTAATATTACATTTGCATTTATTAATCATTAAAGATATATTTTAATTTATAAAATAAATATACTTGGGCACAACCAAATATGAAATAAATGACCAAGTATTGGTTGTACAGGGAATGCAATCTTGAGTTGCCTAGCAAATGTTCTATCTTATTACTGTGTATTTATTATATTAATTAAAGTATCGGTATCGGCACCTAAAAAAAAATAGAGTATCGGTATCGGTATCTGCCTCTTTTCTGGTATCGGTACATCTCTAGTTTTTTTTATGAATTTGATTATTTCTCATATGAAATTTATTATTTTCATAAATTATTATTATTTCACTAGTGTTATAAAATTTTTGTGTGACTTTAGTTTTCCAAGTTTAAACGGGTCGCAATTTTGGTAGGTTACTCAACCGCTCTCTTTGAAATCCTGTAATTCCCTTCAGTTTTAAGATAGAACCCTTTTGAAATCATCAATGAGAGATAATTCAAGAGATTCTGAAATCAATTTGGAAAAGTTTATTACTTTTTTTGTTTAAACTTGTTTTTCTCCACGAAAGCAATTTTTTTTATAGTTCAAACCTCTTATTACTTCAAATACCTTTCCTGTTAGTTTAACCCATTGGTGGGGGTCCTGCGGTCTTAAGGCCGCATGTGCCCTTCTGTACCATCAAGTGTGGCTTTCTAAGGCTTATCGAGATAAATCTTAGTTATTTAAGAAACTTAAATTCTAATTAGTTACAATAATACATGGGATATAGTTGGGAAACTCGTACAAAATAATTATTAGTTAATGATAAAGCATCATGCCGAATATAAACAAAATATTTTATAAATCATTCACACTCAAATGTACAAAAAACATACAAAATAAAAATAAGAAATATTAATGTATCCTTATTAAATGTGTCTTTTACGCCAATTGCACGCTTTGTTTACCGTTAAAGTTAGTTTCCGGAATTTTTCGTTCGTATTTCGGTCAGCCATTAATTTAATCCCTGTGATGTTGCTTATGCATGTATGTCTGCTTATCGATATGTGCTTTTTGCTTTGATTAGTTCGATGCCCTCCTTGTTACGGTACTATCAATAATTTATCTCATATTTTTTAATTTTTCTAAACAACCATGTATAAAAGAGTTAAGCAAAACTGGAAGAAGTAAATAGAGTTTTTAATGATAAAAGGGAATTTAAATTTTTTGTACTGTTAAATAGTGGTAAAATGAATTGTTTGTTCTGTAATACCTCAATTTCTACAATAAAGAAACACAATGCATACCAGCACTTTATTACTCATAAGGACTATAAATATGCCAAATTAGAGGATGAGGCCCGAAAGATTGCACTTAACAAATTAAAAGTAGGAAAGCGTAAACAAAGACAATTATTAACTTCAATGTTAGGCCTACTATGACTGAGGCAAATTAAAGTCGCATATTTGCTTGGGGAAAAAACGTAAACCATTTGGTGACGCCGAACTTATAAAGGACTGCATTGTTGAATATAAAGTTTATAAATATAAAGACGTGCCTCTTTTAAGAATAGCTAATACGGATGGCAGCAACTTCAAAAAATAATTCAAAATGAAAATGTTTATTACTCGATAACTTTGGATGAATAGCAGTTAAATGTTGCCCTATCATTTAAAATTGTATTGGTTATCACAAGGACTAGTATTAGACTAAATTTTATCTCTGCGAGGGCATATAATTATATTTTTAAAGGTAACAAGCAATCAACATTGTGAATTACCAGATTTAAAATTTTCTCCTAGATATTTCCTTTCTTTGTGATATAATGTCATAACAAAATTAATTACATATTTCGCTGCAGGGTTAAGCTAACTTATATTATATGTGGCAAAAAATTTGGCATTTAGAAAGAAATAATCGTTTTTCAAAACTTTTCTTGCTCAGTCAAAACTTTCAGAACATTTTGCCCAGTTAACAAAAATATTTAATTAATGAAAACAAAGAGTATAATAGTGAATCTTTTATAAGAATTGTATTATCTTGGACTCGTTACAATGAGTACAGTGAAAAATTTATTGATTGTGAAAAGTATTATATCACCTTGAAACTTAATTTTTCCACCTCACTTAGTTGATTTATCAAAGGCACTTGAAGAGTTACAAGTAGAGCTTATTGATTATCGGAAGATAACATCCTAAAATCTTTGTTTGAAATTAAGGGAAATCCTGTCAAAATTTGGAAAAATGCTGTAGAATACTCTCGCCTTCGGGAAACAATCACGCCGATTGATTTCAGGTTTTTCAACAACATACTGTTTTGAATCAACACTCTCATAATTAACACAAATCAAGAATTCTTTTGAGAAATCAGATGACAGATGAAATAAATAAATAAATTATCTTAAGATGGCTGTATATTCCCTGATAGTTATTAGTTTAATAGAATATTAACAAAAGATGTAATATTATTGTAAAAAATTGTCACATTTATTGACTATGGCCTCACTTTTGGTGGCAAATTTCAATGTGACCTCACACATAAAAAAGGTTCCCCACCCTCCTTTTTTTTCGACCTATAGTTCTAAGTCAGGAAGTTACCTCTTTCCTCCTTCTAATAACATCCACAATTTCTGATCTATTTTATATTCATCAAAATTTTCTGATTCTTTTCCTTCCTTTCTGGTTTGTTACATTAACTCTTTTCTTATTCCTTTCCGAATTCATTTTTGCTCTCTGCTAATATTGAAAGACAGGAAAAAAAAACAACTTTGCAGGTTTACTTATAACTAATAAACAAAAAAATGTACATGCAATTAAACCTATTTATTATCATTTACTGTATGATTTATACAAGAAATATATTTTTTCATTTTGGGTACCTGTTTTATTATTATTATTATTATTATTATTATTATATTATTATTATTATTATTATTATTATTATTATTATTATTATTATTATTATTATTTGGTGGGAATAGATTAATTAATTTTAGTTGTTTTAAATTTGTAAATTTTCTATTTATTAAAAGATACTTTGGCAGAATTTAAACATTTTTCTTTATTATTTTGTAGACTCACATTAGTGATGTAGACCATGGAGAGAAAGGTGACAGACTCAAAGCAAATAGCCCTTTAAGAAACGAACCTCAGTCATCAAGAAGAATAAACCAAATGATTGAAACCAAAGATTTGAAAAATCATGAAGATGAGTTGGAACTTCATTCGAAGTCACACGGTAAGAAGTTTAAATGTGATCATTGCAGTTTTGAACGTAAACTCAAATCAAATTTTGAAGTGATGGTGATACCGGTGGTGGTGGGCGCTTTTGGAATTGTAAAATCTAGCCTGATCGCCCACTTAAGAATGCTCTTGATTAGAGTAACAACATCTGAAATATGTTTGGAGGTGCTAAAGAAGAGCCTGAGTATCATTAAGTTGGTGTTGTGTATGTAGAGGCGGGAATAATTATGTTCCGTGTGCCAGCCTTTCATTCAATGATTGAGGACGGTGGTTGATACTTACACCCTTTTAAAGGAGGAAAAAAAATTATTAAATGTTCTCAGTGCGACAATGAATAAAAGCAAGAAAGAGGGCTAAAATATCGCTTTTTCATAGCTGTGCTCATAACATTTAAAGTATTTGAATTTCTTTTTTAATATATTTACTTTTTTATATTCTCCTCTAAAGGGTTTAGCACGGCAAACCGTCCTCAAACCTCGAGTCTAAGGTTGACACATATTTGTTCTCCTTTACATACCCAACACCAAAATGATGATACTTGGGCTCTTTCTTTCTACTTCCAAGCATATTTCAGATATTATTCTTATCGTGAATCTTTCTAGGTGGGTAATCAGGGTAGGTTTCACTGTTTCTAACGCACCCATCACTACCGGTACTACCACTACTTACTCCATATTCCACATTTTCTGGATTTTGTATTTGAGGATCTGATACTTAAGACATTTATATTTTATTGTGGGTTAGGTCCTTAATATGTTTTATTAACAATAACATCGTCAATTACTTTCCTTCATTTTCAAATTTGTACAAAGGCTCGCTTATCTAGTACGAATCTCATTTTTATGCCATGTAATTTTTTTTAATTGCTCTTAACTTACCTTTTAGTTTCTTTGTTTAGTGAGGTTAGTTTTAGTTCATCCGTATAGAACAGGTGCGTTATCAGTTTAGGTTTTTTCATTCTTTGGGTTTATTCTGTATCCATTGTTGTAGTTGTTGCTCAGGGGATTCAGTGCTAGAACAAACGTTGGGGGAGGATACCGAAATACCATTGAATAAATCCCTTTTTAATTTAGTTTCATTTCAACTTTTGTGTCTTTGTATTGATTTTATGAATCCTCGTAATTTTTTCTAGCCAAGAGCTGCAAAAAAAAAAAAAAAAAAAAAAAAAAAAAAAAAAAAAAAAAAAAAAAAAAAAAAAACAGGCGGAAACAAACAGACAAAAATCAACATGATTCAAGTGTAAAAGATTTTTTTCTAATGATTTTTTGTTGAAAGATAGAAATGAGGATTTATTATATTAATTAACTTGCTCATTTCTTCCACTTTACTACCTTTAAAAAGCCCACTCCTTTCGCTCACAGAATAACATAATCCGGGCTCGTCTGAACACTCACCAAATTTATTTGTCCCACCAAAGACCTATATAAGGTCAATTCCTTATTTTCCATTTCCCTATCATCAAAAAAGTCTCATCCGGAACACTTATACTTTCCATATATTTCTCTTGTTCCAGCCATACTCCTTTTTCATACTCATGTATATTAAACCATTTATATTTTAAACCCTGAACCAATTTCTAACCTTTCTTTTATACTTTTTATAACTTGTTCCAAAGATATTTGAGAACCACCAAAACAAAAATCATTTACATGCGTACACATAATCCCTATTAACCTTCCTTCCCTCTTCCACAAAAATAAAGTTGGTTCAAAAGAACTCTTTACATCTCCTAAATCCTCAATCACTTCAACCACCTTGTCATACCAAACTCTAGCAGCATCTTTCAAACCTTATACTGTTTTCTTTTATTCCCAGATACACTCTTCTTTCGCTTCTTTTGGAGGAATCACATACACACTTTTTATCACATCACCTTGTAAATACGCTAATTTTATGTCAATAGAATTACACTCCCATCCTTCTTTTTTTATAATACTTAAACATATCCTCAAAACTTTGCCTTAACAAGTTGAAACTTCAGTAATTAAATCCTCTCCTTCTTCAAACCCTCATCCAGCTAACCTGGCTTTACAAATATTCTTCCCATCTTTCAAATTTTCTGTTATCACAAAATGGAGAGATATCTTCTTTTGCCCTGTCTTTTACCTTCTTAAAGACATCATTTGTTTCTCATTTATCAATTTCCTTTATTTTAGCATTCAAAACTCTTTCATCACCACAATTACCCAACCACACCTCCTCTTTGTCCACGATACTTTCAATCTCTTCATAATCACGGAAATTCATCCAACCACACTCACCGCTTGAAACATTTTTTATATTATAACACTCCATTTTTTGCTATTCGCCTTGCCTGCTCAACTCAACACTTTCACATCCATGCATTGCACATTCATTCTCTATTTTTTTACACTTGTATTTTCTGATCCTTATCTATGTTAGAATTTCCTGTTGTTCTCTCTGTTCATCCTGGCTCTCTTTCTTCTCCTCCTCCTCATCATCTTCTTCAACCACGTCGGTGTTTTGTTTGGACTTCCACTCATCTTTTATTACACTTGTTTTCTCTTTGTCCATCTCATCTTCAATACCCTCGTCAACATTTAGAGGTACCTCCGCCAGCCTAGTAATGTGCACCCTTGCTACATCCTTTAAACTACCTCCATGCTTTACTATAACTACTTTTCCTTTCCTTCCTATAACCTTTACTGGTCCACTCCATTGTTTATCAATCTCTCTTATAGTAAACCTCCTCCTCACCTTCTTCAACCAAGTCAACATGATGTTCTCTAATTTGCCCCCTTCATCACTTTCTTTATCTTCTCTTCATCTTCTTTTTTTATATGTATTACTCTACTTTTCTTAATGCCATTTAGATGTTTCAGTAACATTTCCCCCTCTATACCCAGCACGCCCATGCTATTTTCTTCCTCTGTTGTACCATTATTATTTTATAAAGTAATATATATTATATATATATATATTATAATATATATATATATAATATATATATATATAATATTATATATATATAGTTATATATATATATATATATATATATATATATATTATATATATATATATATATATATATATATATATATATATATATATATATATATATATATATATATATATATATATATATATATATATATATATATATATATATATATATATATTTCTTTTGGGTTTTCACTTCATTTTCTTTGTTGGTTTTTGACGGCTTAAAATTAGTGATAGGACGATTAATCGTCATCGGCTTATTTTTTCGCAATCGTCATCGTCAATTTTTGCCGATTATTTGAACAAATATGAAGAATTTTGATAATATTGAAATTCAATATAATATATATATATATATTATATATATATATAATATTATATATATAATATATATTTATATATAATATAGTATATATAATATATAATATATATATATAATATATATATATATTATATATATTATATATATAATATATATATATAATTATATTATATATTAGGATGTACCGATACCAGAGGTGCCGATACCGATACGATACTCTTTTTTTAGTGCCGATACCGATACCGATACCCGATACTTTAATTAAGATAATAAATACACAGTAATAAGATAGAACATTTGTGTACTTGCTAGGCAACTCCAGATTGCATTCCCTGTACAACAATACTTAGCCATTTATATTTCATATTTGGTTGTGCCCAGTATATTTATTTTTATAAATTAAAATATACCTTAAGAATAAAGAGCAAATATAATTAATAACTTTTTTATGTTTGTGTTTATTTAAAAAAAATATTCCATTTCATTTTTTCAGTAATATTAACAAAGTTTAGCTACTAGCTTTTCATGTTTTAACATGATTACAATTTACAGAAGATTCTTTTAACTAGCTACAATAAAAGAATAAAAATAATGAAGAAGAGACCTCAATATCAGCCGAAAAGTTAATATAAAAAAACACCGTATTACTCAAACATGACATAATAAAATACCCTTTAAGATAGATATCCATTCAATACTCAAAATCAAAAATTCACAAATTGGGATGCAAAAACATTAAGCTTTCACTAGTATCTGGCGAGAGACGTTCCTTTTTGGGGTGTTTACATTCCTACCTACACACTATAAATACGCTCTCTCTCGACTGATGAAGGTAGTTATGATAATTATTTGCCTGCAAGCACTGATAATAATGAAAACCTGGGCCCATTTTTATGCCACTGCATGAAAGGATTCTCTTCTCTAGGCCAGCATCTCATGTTTTCGTAGAGCCTCATATCTCCTCTTTCACACTGCAAATTGAATTATCTTTGCTCCTGATGACTGTCTCTTCAGTTGTTGACATTGAGGTCCTGGTGTGATCCTTTTGAGGTGAAGAGATGTACAAGCGGCAATTTCGGCCATGAACTTAATCAAAGTCTAACATATCCCAATCCTCATCTTGCCCCAGTAGGTTATGTTGCTGAAAGCCACCATCGCTACTTCAGTGGCTGTCTGCCAGGGGTTGCAGGATTAAAGCGCCTTCCACGTCTATGCTCTTTTTTTTTTTTTTTTTTGTCAAAGCGAGCAAACTCCTCGGTTATGCTAATTTACATGCATTCTAGAAGTGCTTCACCGTCCGAGATCCCATTCTGGGTGACTTGCAGTATAAGATGGTGTGCCTCTAACCTTGTTATTTATTTATTTTTTTTTACAGTTTGTCACCAGCCGCTCACGGGCAGAACCTTATTCAAGGAGTGGGTGTTAAACGCCTCAAAGTTACTAAGTCTGGAGTTACTAACATCAACACAAGACTCATGTGCCGACACAGCATCCCTTGTGCTACGAGGGCGTCGTAGAGGTGGGGTGCAGCGAGGAGAATAGTCCCTCGAGGCACTGCCCTCTACAGTACCTATTTAAAAGATAAAGCCCCAACATCTGCGCCGCAAAACTAAAGGGTCAAGTGAACTAGAAAGTACAGGACAGTTATAAGTCTTTTGGCCGTTGACTCGACCCTATCCAAAAAGCCGGATGAACCAGAGCCCCCCCCCCCACAGATATGAGATCAGTACTCCATACAAGGGCGGATGAGACCCTTGTATAGGTGGAGTAACTTGAGAAGAGGAAAGAAAAGTCTCGCACTCTAAACAGGAACTCCCAATTCTTTGAGGCCCCCCTAGCAACCACTCTGTGATTTGAGGTTTTCAAAACATTTTTTTGTTTATGTTAAGGCCAAGATGTTTATATTGTCAAAAGGAGAACGAGAGAACCGTCGAAGAGATAGAAAAGTTAAGTGTCTTGGAGAAAGAAATTTGTAGAAGTTGGGTTTAAAGAATTAAATTTCACAAGCTTTGAGACGACCCAACCCTGAAATCCTATCCATATCAGCGAGAATTAGAATCGGAAAAAGATTAAAACGAGAGGCATTTTTAGAAGTAAAAGAGGAAGCAAAATTGATATGAGTTGAAGAATGACAGGGTCGAGTCATCGAATATGAGTGGATAGAGTTTAGATGTGCAGGTGAAGAAGATCATTGGATGAAAACAGCAGAATAAATAGAGATAGACAAACCCGAGAACACCATATTGACAGAAAAAGAGATTCACCCATCAACGAACAGCCGACATTGATCGACTGAAGAAGCGAGAATAAGTAAGCAAAGAGAAGAAGAAACCCAAAGGAGAAGCTTGGGGATCAGTGGCGCGTGCCATACCCCGTCAAATGATTTGGATATGTCAACGGCCACCACACAAGTCTTCTCTTAGTTCCTAAGGCGGAGAACCATAAATCTGTTAAATAGGAAAGTATATCGCCAGTAGATCTCGGAGCACCGAAAGCCGTACTGTAATCAGAAAGAAGAAAGAGAATCATATGATCTAAGAAGTGAGAGTGAGAGGGTTTCAAAAATCTTAGAAGAATACAAGTGAGACCTATAGGCATAGTAGAAGGTCAGAGCAGCATCATTTTTTTCGGAATAGTTGGACATATGCGCGCTCCAACACTGAGGGAAATGCTAGTATTAGACATAGAGAATATAGTGAACGAGGGTGGGGTCAGCACGGAAGCACCACTTCTCAAAACTCGGAGTAGAATGCCATACCGGGCCACCGCTTCGTAACGTTCAAGTTTCAGGAGCCTCATGCCACCCATCAAATGAAATGGGCACAGGTTAAAGGCATAGGACACCTGAAGAGGAGAAGGAGGAGGAAAAATACCAGAATCGTCCAGTGTTTAATTAGAGAAAATATGAGGCCAAAAAGATGATTGGCCTTCAGTTGAGTATTAACAACAGAATCATCAGAGCGAATAAGTGGAGGAAAAGGCTGATACAGAAGTGTTAGAGATGTTTTTGGCAAGAGGCCAGAGAGATTGTCAGTAGGAGAACCAAGGAGGTCAGCTTATTTCGTTAAATGGAAAGTCCGCTTTGCTCGTCGAAGAGTATCCCTGCAACGATTTCTAAGCAGAATGAAAGATTGGCAAGAGTGATAGAGAGAAACGAGAAATTTTTCCACCACCCGATTAAGTATTGTCTCTAGCCTGAATGGGCAGGGAACAAGCACGAATAAACAATATAATTTGAGGAGAAAAGATTTAGTCCAAAAGGAATGAACCTGCTCATCCCATTAAAAATTACAGTTCCACTTTATCGGCAGAATCTGTAGCGTCTTAAGAGTCAAAGCAGTCACCTCAATTATAGTTAGCGTAGAAGCAACGCAATGCCCCAATCGGCCGATCAAAGTGCCAGAAAAACCGCATAGGCAGGTGAGAACTGTTGGAGAGAAAGTATTAAAATTAAGTGTATAAGGTTTGGTCAGATTTACCGATAGAGCGAAGGTGGTGTTTTAGAGAGGAGGACTAGTGGTGAAACATAGGTCAAGTGTGTTCAAGAATCGGTTGGGACGATCCGGAATGTGTGTAGGTTATTTTAATCAGTTGCTCCAGATCGTTAAAATACTGAATGATTCGGCTTCCCTCCCAACTAAATCAGTCCGAGAGGAACCCAACAATTCATTTTGTGTACTTGAAATCCCCTAAATAGAGACCTCAGTATTTGAAAAAAGATATAACAGTCTCGTAAGAAGTATAAGGTAATCCAAAAAATGCATAAATCTGTTCCTGTTAGAAACCGTACCAAGCCATAAGATATTGTTAGTAGAAGGAAAAAAAAGATTTTTAAAGTACAGCCACAAAAGTTAGGAGATTCGAGTTTCTCGAGACGTGTCATAGGAATGTTTATATTACAAAGGCACATACTCCACCCTTCAACGGAAATTATGAGAATAAGTTATAGATTGGATATAGTAACGAGCTTGAAGGTCATGAATTCTTAGCATCTGGTCTCAACAGAGCATAAAATTAGGTTAGAGTTAGAAGGTAGTATTCCTGGCATCTCTACAGAGTTAGATGCAAGCCATTGATGTTTGGTAAGTCAATACACATAGCCACGCCATGTCAATCTTGCTAATCATACTAGCACAACACGTCGCGAGCGCGAGTGTACAAAAAAAAAGAAAAAAAAAAAAGACAAAACAAATAGACAAAAATCTAAGAGAAAGAGAAAATTTATTACATAAATTATAAAAAACGATAAAACCTTATTTACAGCAAATATCTACAATATGAATAATCCACTACACAGTTCATAATATAATAGAGTATATCCATCTTCTGTT